>CM044956.1:30261210-30273627 GCA_024516035.1 Bactericera cockerelli
GACCGGCTGAGGTAAACTTCTCTTGTGAGCCACGCCCTGGTGGTTGCGAGGGAACGCTAGGAGACACAGTACACACGTTAGGGTCACAACAGATGTTAGAAAAAACTCACAGGTAAAATTTAAAAAAAAAGTTCCACATTATTTCAATCTGAATATTGGAATTTGATTAAGTTAGTTGGTTAGTTTCCTCATTCACTGTAAATCCATCGGTAGAACCCTGAATTTATTGAACAATTAAAAAAGATATTCTTGGTTTTAAAACATGCTCGAGTAAAATGATTTTCAACTCCACTAGTTTAAAATTATTCTATGAACTGTGGTATTCCGCACAAACTTTAATGCACTCGTAATTTAAAAAAAATATACTAGCATCAGGATCTCAAGACCTTACATTCAATATCTCACAATACTTGATGGGTGCATCATACTCATACGACAACACTGTTATATGAATCAACCAACAGACGAAAATCCTTTAATCAGAGCTGAACGATTCTAATGGTAGAGGCTTTAAAAGGGAAGAAAAAGAAAGTCACAAGTCTTCTTGATGGTTAGTACAAACAGCCTCTCATTTGATCATTCCGTAATATTTTGGGCCAGGACCGGTCCAATCTTTTGTATTTCATACTATTTCATTGATGATTGTGAAGAGAAGACGATGGGGACTTCTTGTCGTAATCCGGTTTTTTAAGGAAACTTTCAGGACTGCCCAGTCGTTTTTACTTAGCTTTTTATATCATTATACAAAATATTTATTCTGTCAAACATTATTGAATCAAAAGCCTTCTTCATGTTTAGAAATCCAATCTCCATCTGCTCAATTCACAGAGAAATACCTCAGGAGTAATTATTCTTTGTCATAGAGGATAATTATATTAAACATGTTTCCCCCTTTGTTCTATTTTGTTGTACGTCTTTAGAACGTAGGTAAAAATTCACATTTATTTATTACAGAAATAGTGATGATTCTTTTTTTTAATAATATGAATTTCTATCAGTAAAAAAACATGAAAATTCACAATAAAAAAGGAAAATCACACTATTGAATCACACTCTCAGTTCAATTCCTTAACATGAAAACAAGTAGCACAATATGACATACTCTTTTTTATTCATTCTATTCAAAACTTTTTGCTCAGCTCATTGGTAACATATGACGTGGGGTTTCCCCTAATGTCAAAACCACATTAACACATTCACAAGCCAACAACATACGGTCTAGCCAACCCTAACAGGGCAGGCTAGCTTACAGATCCCAAGGGTTTAAACGGCTTGGAAAGAAAAAGTCCAAGTTCTCACTATGGTTGATCGCACATAGAAATATGTGGTTCAGAACGAGCCAACTTTCCTTTTGAGTTTGGCTGGAGACCACTACTCCCCCCAGCAGTAACAACATAAAGGGGGGTTATATCTTAATTACATGGTAGGAAAATGTAACCAAACAAAATCAAGCGGCAACTCAATAAAAACTAAAATAAGGGGGGGGGGGCAAAAAGGAGAGGTAGATAATTAAGTTACGCATTGATTTGTTTGGTGTGGCTGATATGATCGAAATACAAGAAAGAAGAGAGAAACTGAGAAATTAAAGGAGTGTTAACTGTCATTTCATTTTCCAAGAAAATTAAAAATCTCTTGCCATTAATATTCATGAATGTGTGGAATTTACTGTCCCTGGATGTAGAAAAATAATTCATAATATTTAAATTATATATATAAAAAATATTTATATAATATTTTAAAAAATATATGTATATAATCTTCATTTACCATATATTATTGTTCATATTAGAAAAATCAAACGAGAGATGTCATTATACTGGGAAATGAAGAGAAGCTAGAGACAGTCAAATAGTAGGAGAGGAAAGTAAGAGCACGAGGCAGATATGGTAGAGGATTGAATTACCTTCAGTCAGTGGCGCGGTGGGAAATGAAGAGAGGCTAGAGACAGTCAAGTAGTATGAGAGGAAAGTAAGAGCACGAGGCAGATATGGTAGAGGATTGAATTACCTTCAGTCAGTGGCGCGGTGGGAAATGAAGAGAGGCTAGAGACAGTCAAGTAGTATGAGAGGAAAGTAAGAGCACGAGGCAGATATGGTAGAGGATTGAATTACCTTCAGTCAGTGGCGCGGTGGGAAATGAAGAGAGGCTAGAGACAGTCAAGTAGTATGAGAGGAAAGTAAGAGCACGAGGCAGATATGGTAGAGGATTGAATTACCTTCAGTCAGTGGCGCGGTGGGAAATGAAGAGAGGCTAGAGACAGTCAAGTAGTATGAGAAGAAAGTAAGAGCACGAGGCAGATATGGTAGAGGATTGAATTACCTTCAGTCAGTGGCGCGGTGGGAAATGAAGAGAGGCTAGAGACAGTCAAGTAGTATGAGAAGAAAGTAAGAGCACGAGGCAGATATGGTAGAGGATTGAATTACCTTCAGTCAGTGGCGCGGTGGGAAATGAAGAGAGGCTAGAGACAGTCAAGTAGTAAGAGAGGAAAGTAAGAGCACGAGGCAGATATGGTAGAGGATTGAATTACCTTCAGTCAGTGGCGCGGTGGGAAACGAAGAGAGGCTAGAGACAGTCAAGTAGTAAGAGAGGAAAGTAAGAGCACGAGGCAGATATGGTAGAGGATTGAATTACCTTCAGTCAGTGGCGCGGTGGGAAATGAAGAGAGGCTAGAGACAGTCAAGTAGTATGAGAGGAAAGTAAGAGCACGAGGCAGATATGGTAGAGGATTGAATTACCTTCAGTCAGTGGCGCGGTGGGAAATGAAGAGAGGCTAGAGACAGTCAAGTAGTATGAGAGGAAAGTAAGAGCACGAGGCAGATATGGTAGAGGATTGAATTACCTTCAGTCAGTGGCGCGGTGGGAAATGAAGAGAGGCTAGAGACAGTCAAGTAGTATGAGAGGAAAGTAAGAGCACGAGGCAGATATGGTAGAGGATTGAATTACCTTCAGTCAGTGGCGCGGTGGGAAATGAAGAGAGGCTAGAGACAGTCAAGTAGTATGAGAGGAAAGTAAGAGCACGAGGCAGATATGGTAGAGGATTGAATTACCTTCAGTCAGTGGCGCGGCTAAGTATTAAGAGAGGAAAGTAAGAGCACGAGGCAGATATGGTAGAGGATTGAATTACCTTCAGTCAGTGGCGCGGTGGGAAATGAAGAGAGGCTAGAGACAGTCAAATAGTATGAGAGGAAAGTAGATATGGTAGAGGATTGAATTACCTTCAGTCAGTGGCGCGGCTCCCCGATCAAATCGAACACACTGGGCAGGATGAATTTCTAACAAATTGAAAAGGTCGGCTAAAAATACAACTAGGTTTGATCTCATGGACCTGTAAAATGAAGAAAAGAGAGAGACATGAACCAAAGATCAGAGGGATTTTTACGATCTAAAAAAAAGTTATCATATTTGTGTTAATCACTTTCGTGATATCACAACTACTCAAACTTGCTTTACTAAATCTACGCTGAAACCGGGACTTGAACCACCGACCTCCAGGTTACAAGTCCGCCGCCTTATCGATCAAGCTACTGAGGTCGGTTCAACTTGAAAATTATTTTTACGATCTACATAGGATTCTGATATCTAGGATGAAAAGTTTTCGTATTTTTTTCCTTTTTCTATTCACCTTCATTTGTCTCTAAAAAGTACTTTAAATGTGTTCTTAGAACCAGTAACAGGCAACATGGGATGCTGCAGGTTTCCCAGCCTGCTTCATCAAACACCTCCGGCGAGGTATAAGAACGCCCTGTACAAAGAAAGAGACACCGCAGCAGAGTGTGTATAGTATAGGTAAAGTTAGTTCCCATGTTTTTCATTTACTTTCAGCCAGCGAAAAGTTTAACATGAATTTTTAAAATTGCAAGGTTTATTGCAGAAATGAACTCAACTTATTTATTTTATTTATTTACACTTTATTTATTTTTACAAAACAATCATCAACAAAGAATTAACAACAATGGATTTAAAAAAAACTTAGAAGTATGTACAAAAAAAATTATAATCCCCAATTCGCTGACTTTGCCAGGTCCCACCCATATGCTTTTCGTCAAGCCCAGCTTAGACCAAAGCCTGGAACATCCACATTCAACCCTTCCCCTCCCCAGTTCTTTCCATACAGATAGATCAATATTTATTTTTAATTACAATTGTTTTGTAATCCGGGGCGAAGTTAATGCCTTGGGCATTCTCTGCCACTTAACCCCGGAAAAAGGAATTGATTTGAGTTTTTGTTTCACATGTACTTGTCGTAACTCACCCCGGCATTCTCTGCCACTTAACCCCGGAAAAAGGAATTGATTTGAGTTTTTGCTTCACAAGTACTTGTCGTAACTCACCCCGGCATTCTCTGCCACTTAACCCCGGAAAAAGGAATTGATGTGAGTTTTCTCACCCCCGCATGAAGCTCACGTCCTCGGGCATCATGTGGAACACAGGGCTGGGGAGACACCTGGCGCAGAAGTTGTACACGAGGAGCAGGTTCTTGACGCAGTCGGACACGGAGGGCACTCTGCTGAGCACTATGGCGGGGTGGGGCAGGTCCTCGGGGCAGTAGAACGAGATGAGGGCCGCCATCGCCGCCCCATCCGACAGCTCGTGCAGGTCCTTCACACACGAGAACTGGCGCACCTCTTTGTCCTGCGAGTTGGTTGTTTCAAAATAAATTACTACATATACATTGTGTACGGCGTCATACATATTTGTATGACTGTCACACTGCAGAATAGACGGCGTCATTCATATTTGTATGGCACGAATCTACATATTTGTATGACACAAAAGAAGAACTTGGTCAAACGGTAGTATTGCTCTAGGGACGGGGCGTTATACACATATGTATGACATTGATATAGTAGTAAGTCACTTAGAGCGGCGTCATTCAGATGTGTATGACAGTGGAAATCACCCAAATCAGGACCCCGTCCCTAGAGCTAATTTGCATTTTTATCCCCCGTACACAATGTGTTAAAAGTTATCATATTTGTGTTAATCACTTTCGTGATATCACAACTACTCAAACTCGCTTTACTAAATCTACGCTGAAACCAGGACTTGAACCACCGACCTCCAGGTTACAAGTCCGCCGCCTTGTCGATCAAGCTACTGAGGTCGGTTTACTACATATACTTATGTAGTCCTATAAACTGGTTGGAGTCCTACAAGAGAAGCCCCAATTATCACACAGACCTCTCTATTCGATCTATTGGATCGATCGATCTATATAAACTCTATTTCGTGTTAGTATAATAACAATATATTCTTATTTATACTGCTGGACTGGGACTAACAAGTCCCATTATTGCAGAAGTAAGCATAAAACGTATTCTTGTGGGGTCAAAATCTTAGATGGGAGGATAACTTGTCATTAGCCGGTTGGGTTTTAAACCCTCGACCTCTGGATGACCAAACCGAAACGACGCCTTGACCATGACGGCTTTTTCAGTGAAAAGAGATTGTCCTGTAAAATTTTACACCCGAAATAAATAAAGACAAACGTACCGTGTTGGGTTCCTGGCTTATCCTCAGGTTCAGCGCTCTGACGGCTTCGTTGATCCAAAGCACGAGGGCCGCCTCGTGATCGCTCGGTAAACTGACGCTCTCCTTGTTGGGGGAAAACCTCTCGACAGCCGCCACTACCCTGTCCGGCGTAGCCACCTCCTTGGCGTACAGAGACATGATGGCCTCCATCACCGACAAGTGAGCACTCTGCAATAGGTTCACAACTCAATGCATATACTCTGCTGCTTGTTTTTTTTTTTTTTTTTTTGCATTTGGCAAAAACAACCCATACAGCCATTGCTTTATGAAAGTTTGAATAATTCACCATGATGGATGGGTATGAGTAAATATTTTTGTTTTTACTCTACACTCGCATTGAAATTTTTTTTTAGTCAAAAGACAATCTACTATTTATTCAACATTGCACAAAAAATTATTGTAAATACCTATAAAATGTATGCTCATAATGTAACCTATGGATAGAGATAGGTTTTAAATATAAGTTCAGCTGTGCATGCGAGTAGCTTTCTATTGTGAAGAAAATCGCTCATTCTGAAAAAAAAAATTCTTCAATTTTTTTTTTTTTTTTTTCAACAAAGTACTATTGAATATATATTTATTTACAAGATTATTCACAAACAATATAAATATAAAATTATAAAAAAACATAGTTGAATATAAATATATGTAGATAAATATAATATAATAGGTAGTGGAATAATAAAAAAATTATTGTTTGGTATTATATTATATTAGTCTTGGATGTCCCATTGTGTCAAGAGACATGTGTTGAGGATCCTCTACTTTCATATGTATAATTTTATCTTATTAATTTTGTGTTGATTTTCTGTTGTTTGTTTATTTATAATTTTTTTAATATTTCTCCTTTTATCAATTTATTGTAAAGATGTATTTTTATAAAAGTTATTTTATGGCTTCTATTATTTTTTTTTTAAAAACGTCATCCTTCATATATTCTCTTATTCTTACTCTTATATGTCTTATGTCTTGTAAAATCTTTGTCTCTTCTGGTATGCAATTAAAAACTTTACTGCCTATGAACGTGAAATGTCGTTTGGTAAGTGATTTGTGTATTTGTCGTAAGTTAGCTTGTCCTGTCTGTCTAGTTGTGTATCTGTTATGTCTGAAGGTCCACATATCACGTTTTTTTAAAGAAAATATGCACAATTTGTAAGTATAAATATCTAGTATGGTAGGTACATTAAGAATTTTGTAAAGTTGGTCTGAGTGAAAATATCTGTCCTTGTTGAGTATTATTCTTAAGAGTATGTTAAGTGTCCTGTTGAGTGGTGTCAGTAAGTTTTGGTACGCTCCGCCCCATGCTACTATACAATATTGTACAAGTGATTGTACCATTGCAAAGTATATCTCACGTATAACAGATTTAGAACAACATCTTTGTAAATTGTGAAATATATACATTAGATGACGGAGCTTATTTTTCAGTTGTATTATATGGTCCGTCCATTTTAAGTGATGGTCAATAATTATCCCTAAGTATCTCGTTTTGCTTTGTCTTTGTAAAGTAAGGGTTGTGTTGGTGTTGTCAGTCACTTGTAGTAATGATGTTTGAGGTTGTCCCCTACTGTCTATAGAAAAAGTCATATAATTGGTTTTGTCGAAATTGATTTTTAGTGACATACTAGAGTACCAGTTTCCTATGTTTCTCAAGTCAGTTGTAGCTATATTGTGAGTCTCTTCCCAAGTGTCTGAACTGTAACAGATGACAGCATCGTCAGCATAGCAGAAGACTTGGCCTTGACTTTTACCAGGTAATGCGTTAATGAAACAATTAAAAAGACAAGGCCCAAGACAGCTACCTTGAACAATTGAGAAAGGTTGACAATCTGTTACAGTAGACAAATGAGAATTCAGTCTAACTTGTTGGGTTCTGTTCGCCAAGTAGGATGTAAACCAGGTTAATACTTTGTCTTTGAGTCCTATGTTTTGTAGTTCTTGTAGTAGTTGTGAGTGTTTTATGGAGTCATAAGCTTTAGCTATGTCCAAAAACACAGCTATAACTTTTTTCCCCTTGTCTAAATTGTCGTATAGGTGAGTCGTTATGTCAATAAGTGCGTCTTCAGTCCCAACCCCTTTTCTAAATCCGTATTGTCTGTCAGTCAAGATGTTGTTATGTTGTAAAAATGTTTCTAGTCTAGTCTTCACTATTTTCTCTAGAATTTTACTGAACATAGGTAAAAGTGAGATTGGTCTGTAGTTAGTTAGTAGTTTTGTGTTACCTTTCTTGTGAATTGGTAATATGATACTGTGCTTGTATATGTCAGGGAAAATTCCGCTTGTCAAACTTTGGTTAATAATTTTAGTCAGAGGGTCTTGTATGTGATTTATAATGTTTTTCAGTATTTTAGTTTGTATTTTGTCTTGTCCTGGGGCTGAATTGTTGTTAAACGTCATGACTGTTTTGTACACTTCCATTGTTGTAGTGGGTTCAAAGGTAGATAATTTTATTTGTTGTGAATTGTCTTGTCTGTTATTGATTAAAATTTCTGTATTTGTAATTATTGTGTCTGCTAGGTTTTTACCAACATTGTTAAAATAGGTATTAATAATGTTGGCACAGTTGGTTAAGTCGCTATCACAGTCGTAGTCAATGTCATTATGTTGTATGGTTTTAATTTTAAATTTGGTCTTTGATTTGTCAATTAGGTCATGTATTATTGTCCATAGCTTCCTCTTGTCTTCTCTGTTTTCCTCGATGTTCCGTCTGTTTTCCAAGTCTCGTGCTGTTCTAATAGATTTAGAAACAATGTTCCTCACTCTTTTGTAGTATTTCAGTAAATGTATATTGTCTGGGTTTTGTTTTGTAAGTCTTGCTAGTCGGTCCCTATTCCTTATAGATCGAAGCAGAGCTTGTGTCATCCAAGGTTTGATGGGAGTAAGTTTATTTGTATAAGTTTTAATTTCTGAGCTCATTCGAATATATTTCTGTATTATTTCTGTAAGTTTAGTAGTCATAAAATTAATATCATCAGATTCTAGAATGCATGTCCAGTCTTGGTCAGAGAGTTTTTGGTTTAGTAAGTCAAAGTTTATACTTTCATATTGTTTTGTTGTTATTTTTGAAGGTATGTCGTTATTCAAGTCAATTTTTGCTAATGTTGAGTAATGGTCTGTTATATTAGTATGTATGATGGCGGTTTTAATTTCTCTTATTGACCTACTCTTATACATTATGTGATCAATACATGATGTTGTTTTGTAAGTTGTTTGTTCGTCTCGTCTCAAGTTAGTTTTTTCCCTAGTAGGTTTAGTCACTGTTGGTATATAGTTGTGTCTATGTAAAATGTCAAGGTACTCATGTCCAATGTTATCTATACTTTCTTCAAGAATATTGATATTAATATCTCCAATCAACAAGCACCTATCACTTTTAATCTGTGGTAAGTAGCGATCCAACTCTTCTATGAATGTAGATATATTACCGGAAGGAGAACGATATAGTGTTAGTATTGTTATTTCTTTGTCTTTTATTTTTAGGTCGAGTTTCAGGCAGTTGGTCATTGTAAAGTTAGTTAGTTCGTCGGTTTGTATATTAAGGTAGGGTCGAACATAGACAGCTATGCCTGAGGCTGCATTGTGTTGTAGAGACGTGAAGATACTATTAAAGCCTGCAATAGAGAAAGAATAAGGGAATGAAGGATGATGCCAGGTTTCTGTCAAGATAATTATATCAATTTTCACTATACAAGGTGATAAGTTCAATACTAATTGATCAAAATTACTTTTCAACCTGCCAATATTCATATGATAATATTGAGTCCTTTAGTGTTTAATATGTTTTTAGTTGCTAATATATCATCAAAAATAAGACAATCCTCTATTATAGATGAGGGTATTATATCAATAATATTACTCATTTTAAATGATTAAGGATATTTCAATAATTTCAATATCCTTACATAATTACACAGATCTTTCAATTTTAGACAAGACTGATGTTTAAGAGACATCCAAGTAAATGGTGGGAAATGGGAAGAAACGTTGATGATACGTACATAATAAATGTCTCTTTTTAAATATAAACCAAAATATTGAGATTGTCTAGAATACTGTAAAACATGTGTATATAACTACTCGTATGTATTTTCCTTATACACAAAATGTTAATAAAAAAAAATAAAATTCGACAAGACTAATATTAATATTAAAATGATTATTCGAATGAACATACACAAGGAATCTCTATTTACATGATTTTATCTGACTAATCATTCTGGTAAACCACAATCCAAACTGTTTTGTCATTACTCAACATTCTGTTTACTGCAGAATTTCTTTTGAAATTTAAATCACGATATAAATTGAAATTCACAAGACAAAAAAAACTAAAAGGCACTCACTCGCTGGAAAACGTTCACTTTTTTTCGTAAGCGAAAGATAACTTTCTTTTTTATACAATGTCAGATACTTCTGACTTCTAATGTAAGCATAATATTACTTCCGATAATTTCTAATATTAGGATGAGTACTCACTAGTTTGAGCGGATGAGTACTCACTAGTTTGAGCGGGTGACAACTCACCAGTTTGAGCGGGGATGACTGCTCACCAGTTTGAGCGGATGACTACTCACTAGTTTGAGCGGATGAGTACTCACTAGTTTGAGCGGATGAGTATTCACTAGTTTGAGCGGATGACTACTCACCAGTTTGAGCGGATGAGTACTCACTAGTTTGAGCGGTTGACTACTCACTAGTTTGAGCGGATGAGTACTCACTAGTTTGAGCGGATGACTACTCACTAGTTTGAGCGGATGACTACTCACCAGTTTGAGCGGATGAGTACTCACCAGTTTGAGCGGATGAGTACTCACTAGTTTGAGCGGATGAGTACTCACTAGTTTGAGCGGATGACTACTCACTAGTTTGAGCGGATGAGTACTCACCAGTTTGAGCGGGTGAGTACTCACCAGTTTGAGCGGATGAGTACTCACTAGTTTGAGCGGATGACTACTCACTAGTTTGAGCGGATGAGTACTCACCAGTTTGAGCGGGTGAGTACTCACTAGTTTGAGCGGATGACTACTCACCAGTTTGAGCGGATGACTACTCACCAGTTTGAGCGGATGACTACTCACCAGTTTGAGCGGATGACTACTCACCAGTTTGAGCGGATGACTACTCACCAGTTTGAGCGGATGACTACTCACTAGTTTGAGCGGATGACTACTCACTAGTTTGAGCGGATGACTACTCACCAGTTTGAGCGGATGACTACTCACTAGTTTGAGCGGATGACTACTCACCAGTTTGAGCGGATGAATACACACTAGTTTGAGCGGATGAGTATAATAATAATAATGCTTTTTCTTTGTGTTATTATGTCATAATTTTAGTGGGTAGCGCAGAATCATAGGACTTTACCACTTTAATTTACAATATCTTGTATATATTTTTTTTTTTTTTGAATAAGATTCTGTCACTGGTCGCTGCTTCACATTAAAGCAGCTACTCATTTTTCCTCACGAGGTATGAGTGGACCCCGAACATCCAAGTACAGAGCAGAAAAAATCCTCCCCCGCTGGGAATCGAACCCAGGTCACCATGTGTGCAATGCCTAGCGCGCTAACTCGCTCTGCCACAGTGACTACCTTGAGCGGATGAGTACTCACTAGTTTGAGCGGATGACTACTCACCAGTTTGAGCGGGTTGGTCTGAATAAGGACCGTCTCCGTGAGTCGCTTGTCCGGGTAGATGCCCTTGTTGTTGAGAGCCCTCAGGATACCCCAGTGGTTGAGGTTGTGGTAGTTAGGGTCGGTGTAGATGTTGGACAGGGCCATGCAGTACAGCTCGGCATTGGACAGCGAGTGCACCAGCTGGGGCTTGAGGTGCTCTTGATTCTGTCCAGGACAACAAAAAAAAAAAACATAAAATAAAAAAAGTTCGATCAGGTGTACACATTAACGAAACAAAAAGGGATTGAAACATGAGATAAAGTTATCATATTTGTGTTAATCACCATCGTGATATCACAACTATTCAAACTCGCTTTACTAAATCCACGCTGAAACCGGGACTTGAACCACCGACCTCCAGGTTACAAGTCCGCTGCCTTATCGATCAAGCTACTGAGGTCGGTAAATGAGATAAAGAAATAATCTGAATTGTCTGATTATACGTATAATAATACATAGTGAATTAATGAATCGTCCTCATTCATTGGATATAGGATCGACAAGGAGAGATTAGTAAGGCGGTTTAGACTAATATTCTAATGTCACTTTTTTTGAGATTAACAGACATATTTTAACCTTTTTTATTGTAAAATAATAATATCCAAAAAGTTTTGCCAATGAAGGTAGTGTCTTGTTAATGCTGCGTCTACTACTTTTCAACTTAATAGTCATTAATTAGTCCAAATAATTCATTCTGTGGACTTTTTATTTTCAATTAGAGAAAGATTCAGAGCTTGATTGACTATTGGTCTTCGTCCAATAGAAACACTAGTTTTGAAAAAGTCATCCTTACTAGACTCCGCATTGGCCACACACGCATTACCCATAAGTTTCTATTCCTCAAGATATCTCCACCCGTCTGCCAATGCGGAGAGATGCTGTCTGTCAAACACATTCTCTCATGTAGAATCCATATCCAAATATGTAAATCCCTTGCCGTAGAACCTAGCCTTATCGATGACTGCTCATCTATTGACTCCCTCATGGAGTATTTAAAACAATCTAAATTCATTAACCTGATTTAGTTCATTGAGGAATCGGCGTGAACGACCCACTACACCAGTGGTGTTAAAGCGCCAAACAGAAAAAAAAAGAATCACAATCACAACAGTAGAGTTTTAAGTCAATAACTACCCTTTGACTTAAAATGCATGACTGATATAATTATTACACATACACACATCATTCAAGGAAGATACAGAAAGAGATA
>CM044956.1:30273727-30289509 GCA_024516035.1 Bactericera cockerelli
AGTTAACCCTGCTAGAGTCCCACCTAGTGCTTGTCTGGCATGTACTTGGGCTTGTACTGAGCTGACAGGAGAAGAAGAATCAACTAGTATGAGTCTCAGAGAAAACTATTCGTTCCTAATAAATCTCCAAATGAATAGACAAGACAATGAAAAGAAAAAACAAAATATTGATGATGTCACAATTACTTAGACATGTTAAATTTTCCCACATTTGGATCTCGAACCACTGACCTCCTGGATAAGTCAGCGGAGTCCTAATTATTCAGCTACCAAGATAGCTGCAATGACTACCTTCTATCTACACGATAATTAATATCAAATTGAGTTAACCTGCCTGAAAACATCACTCTGGAAGAATGAACAAGAGGATTTCGTTAGAACTACCGATTTATCTCTAGTTCCACCGAGGATGGATCCTCTAATTCAGCGGTCGGCAACCTGGGGTCCGCGGACCCCCGGGGGTCCGCGAGAGCTAAATTGGGGGTCCGCGAAGCCATTTCAGGATTTAAAAAAAGGAGAAGAAAAATAGCTCATGAACTCGAATCATAAATAGTCCGAAGTACCCTACTTCACCCTAACTACTTTTCTTCATACCCCCCTTTGGTAATGTGGGGGTCCCTTAAAATTTTTCGAGATAAGCTAGGGATCCGCGTAGTTCAAAAGGTTGCCGACCGCTGCTCTAATTGATAGGAAAGCGGCCTTTCTCCTATCTTATAAATAAATAAACCTTTATTTGGAACAGAAATAATACATACGTCAGAACAACTGGTTCCAATTCAGCTTATTTGCTGCAGTGGCGGCTCGTCGGGTGAAGACACTGAAGACATTTTCACCTAATTTTGAACAGTGAAAACACTACTCATAATCCCTTGAACATGGCACAATTGATCCAACTCAAAGAAAAAAAAAAAAAGAAAAAAAAGAGTAAGCTTTGTGTAAAATAGATCAATGCTGCTTAACATTTCATGTTACTTTCCAAGGAGAACACCAAATGTGAAGACAATTCGAAATTGTCTTCAGTTGTCCTTGAATCAACCAATCAGAGTTGAGTATTTCCAAGTAGGTATCATGAAATATTAGGCAAGAACTATATCTATGTAATATGCTACTGAGGACAGTCTTCAGTTGTATTCAGTTTACATTATCTACACGACCTCATACGAAATGTCACGAAGCCACATACCATGTGCGATGTCATGTGTTTTTGATATTAACATTGTTGCCAGTAGCATTATGCCAGACCTAGGAAACCAGTCAATGATTTAGCCTCACATATCTAGCACAATCTTGTAATATTAAAAAAAAAAATAATAATAATAATAACGTAGGCGTTAGGAAAGCAGGATTTTGTGTCAGGAATTTTGGATATTATTTCTCATTTTTTGGGTTCTAGTTTTGTACATAGTTCCTAAACGATAGCCGATACCAATAAATTTTAACTATTTATGTATCTTGTCAACTATAGTCTTATAAAGGACATCTCGATTGAAGTCAAATCTCGGAAATAATTATTTAATGTAGGTACCGAAATTGAGCCAAATAAGATAATCTGGTATCTAGTTGTTCCAAGAAGTTTTTAAATAGGGACAATGGTGGTACTGTTTAAGATCCTGACTATGGAACCACTTTTAAAAAAATCATGAAATTAGACGTGTTGAAATGAAATTCTCAAGAGAAAATTCTGTTCAGGCGGTGTAGTATTATTTTTTCAAATAAATAAATACGTCTTACATGATTTGAGGGATTTCTTTAAATTTAAAATATAGCTCTTGAAGTTTGTAGAAATTTAGCTATGAAATTAACTTGGCAACATTGTATCTCTTATCTTTAGAATGTAAACAAAACTTGTGGCGCACTTTTTAAATTTTATTAGATTATTTTCAAATCGTTTCAACGGTAATCAAGTGACTTTTAATTGGTGTAACTAATTAATAAAGTTATTTCCCAGTATTTGATACAGGATAGAAACATTTTCCCTACCTGATCTGACCTGTGCTTTTCATAATAAGTTGAATATGAAGTAGCTATGTACTTCTTTCAGTGTCAGAAATAACATTATAATTATGCAGGTAGCTAAGCACACAGCTTCCAGTGAAGTAGGTACTTAAAATTATAAGGCAATATCTGTGTTTTTCATAAATAGTCATTTAAACATCAATGGTAACACAAATTTAAGCTGATTTTATATTTGTAGTAAGTATGTTTTCTTAGATTTATTTTGTAATCTGGTGGTGGATTTTCTTGCAGTTTTGGATTGTAATTTTTAGTCTTCAACTAACTTTCTTTCCTTCCCAGTTCTAACCCCTCTTTAAAATGTTGTACCTACCTATCTACTGAGGTATAATCCTAATATTTTTATTTTAATTCCTTTTTAGTCTTTTTACCAACTTTTAGTTAATATTTTTTATTAAGATGAATATTTCAAAGAAACAATGAGATTCCCACAAAATCATGGGGTTCAAACATTAAAAGTAACCCCATTCAGATTAAGAAGTAATGAGTCTAAGAAAGATATTATGATTACTGGATGTCCAATTTCTCCAATTACTATGTATAACCACCACTAAAAAAGTAAAGCAAATGCCTGCCCCACAGCCATACAGTTCAAGCCTGAATGGCTTATGAAAAATGAATGGCTGTGTACCAGCTCAAGTGTTGACAAATTGTTCTGCTGGCCTTGTTTATTCATTAAGTACCAAGTGTTCTCCAAAAAAAGTACCTATAAAAACTTATATGATGCAAAACTGGTATGAGAGAAAATCATGCTCTGCAGGGAAACAGCCATAACTTACAATGGGCTGTGTTTATGAGACCATAAGAACTAAGATCTGATAAATTAATAATTTTATTTTTTCAATACTTCTGGGTATAATTTGTCTTCACCTAGTCTTGAAGTCAGGAGCCGCCACTGATTTGCTGAGATACTTCTCCTATCTTACACCTCACAATCTCTGGAAAAATAAATTTTTGACCCCTGACTTTCAATGGACCAGTAGGTATCTACAAATTAATAACTCATTATCTATGCATGATCTCAAGAGTTACTTTAATATGATTTGACCTGTGTTGAATTTGCTCGCAGAACACATAAGAAGCATTACGATCTCTGAGAATCATTTGGTCACGCACGGGGTTAAAGCATCGTACATTTAAGAGAAAGTAATCATACATCTCTATCGGAATGTTCATCTATATTTCTCCACTGGATTCTGGATTCCCGTGCCACACCAGGGCTTATTGCAACCAGTTCTCCTGTCAGGTTCGAAGACTGCCGGATATCCGAACTTTACCGATCCGATAAAAAAAAGTGCGATTGGCTTTATGATTAGGAAGAAATTTGACGGGGCTCTAGTTCTAATGGTTCTAGTCAAACCTTCTCCACAAATATTTTACATTTTCTTAGGAAAAAATATTCTAAATACCAGAAATATGAATGTAGAATTGAAGACACATGAATGTAGAATGTTCAATCGACAATTCACGTAGGTACATAATATTTTCTATTATTTCTGTACCCTACTCTACAGCTCTACACACCCTTTAAGTATTCTACAACCGAGGCATGGCCCTATAAGTATTTTTCTAACCCATACACCCAAGGCATTAATAAAATATTTAAGATGTTACTTACATTACAATATAGAAAACTTGTTTCAGTTGCGAATTAGAGTTTTCTGTTTTAATTTTTTTTGTACTATTAAAAAAAAAGGATGACCGGCCCTTGTACACCTCGATTCCAGGTATTTCCGAAATTTTTAGGTATTTCCGGCCGGGACTCGGTATTTCACGCAAGCATTTTTGCCGGATTTCGGTCAAATAAAGGTCAAAGGGCCTCAATTCGGAAATACACATTGTGTTTTTCTGATGCATCTTCAATATCTTCATCTAGGACAATCTAGGTATTGGAATTATATGCATTGTGTAGGTATGTCATTTATGTGTTATTAGTTATTTCAACTTTAGTGGGTAGCACAGCATAACGAGACTATAATAACATCATTTTCTCAAGTACCTCTTGCTTGCTCGTACCGCCACCACTGGGCACTCGCTATCCATACAAATAGCTCCTCATTTTTCCTCACAAGGGACACAATGTATGAGTAACATCCAAATCCAGAGCATAAAACTGTCTACCCTGCCGAGGATCGAACCCGTGTCACTGTGCGTGCAAGCCTAGTGCGCAACTCCAATCAGCCACGATGACTGATCTATTTTAATCATGTAATTTATTATTTATTTACTTTCAAACCCAACGCTACCATTTTTTGAGCTTTTATTCAAACTTTTGCAACCTCATTAGCAAGTATTACCGTATCCCATAAGTAAAAGTTGCTAGAAAAATACATAGTGGTATACCATACACAGTGAATCAGTAGTCATGACTTCATGAGTGAACTGTATTTAAATCATTACCTCACACTATAGCGATTATCACAGTATTATAATGAGTGTGCTTACTTCATATGCATACAGGTAAATACTTCCTAATGCTAAGCCATTTAGTTTCCTGGTAAACCTAATTAATGGTTGATCATACCAAATTAATATACCTTGTAGTAGGTGGTTCCTAGGTCCTAGGATCATTTGTCTCTATCATTCGTTATCCTTTGAGTCTTTCTTTTGCTTACATTTGGAAAATTCACTCTTTTGTTAAGTAGGTTCGTACCAAATGTATGTCAACAAATTTTGAATATTTTACGGGTACAACATTTATATTTTTGTTTTGCCCGTAGTGTTTCAAGGATGAAATAACTCGAGGTGACGTCACTATTTAGAATGCTTTCCTTTCTTTTCTGTTTATACTGATACTGATTCTATAGGATAAGGTAAGTAAAAGCCTAAGAAAAATCTTAGAAGCCAATAAAAAATGGCTTAGCATGGGTCCTCTATACACAAAAAAGAAATGAAAAATAAAACAAATGATTTATTTTAAAATAAAAATTTTTTTTTAGAAGAGCACACGTGAAGGTGAAACATTCCCAGGTAAATGTCTTCTTCCATTATTGAGAAGACAAGGAAGGAACTTGGGTGAAAAAGTTTTCTTCTCAACTTTCTCTCTCTTTCTTCTTCTCCCTTCCTCTTAGTTAAGTGACTTGGGGATGCAAAGAGGGAAGAAGGGGTTAATAAAGCTAAGTGAGGTCAATGTTCCAAGGAAAAGGCTTGATTTATTTAGACCAATCCAAGCCACTCTAAGCGATTAGAGAGAGGTTAAAGCAGGTGGGTCATTATTTATAACCCCATTCGGCTATGTTTTTACTCTTCCGATATACATATAGGCATAAATTACTGCTACCGTGACCTACTGACTTTCCTGCACTTTCCTCCATCCCAGCCAGTATCCCAGTAAAAAAAATTCTGCAATCACTTTAATAAATCTGTGAAATGAAGCTTATATTCCCTCGAGCCACACGATAAATGAGATAATATGATAAGGGCTTAGCGGTTTGGAAACTACTTAATATTTTTAATCTACGTTTAGGTACTTCAATTCCCAAGCGACATATAATAGTAAATTGCAAAGTTGAGATGCAATTTTCTGCGGGGCAAGGGCCGCTAGGGATGAAGAGAAGTACACAATGTACGAAAATGCAAAAACATGTACTTTAGTAATAAATGTTGGTATATAATATTATAGCCGGGCTTTTTATCAAATGTGTGGTTGTTCTGTCCTTGGTCAAGCTACTTGGGTTTTTAATGTTGCATTACGAACAAATCCACTTCGACTGAACTGTAATTTAGATGAGTGCCTAATTCTAATTAGACTCCTCTCTACACAAATAAAGATTAAGTACTAAGACTATTGTCCTAGCAATAAAGCACTCATGGACATGGAAAAATATTTAAATATGTACTACTTGTTTACCATACACATAACTTGTATTTAAATGTTATTTATTTTTGGATGAGATGAAATTTTAACGAATCTAATAATAATTTTTTTTTTTTTTTTAATTAGAAATGTTAATAATTGTAATTGTAATTTATTTATTTGTACAAAATATCTTCCGATGTGGTACAAAGTCATACATAATATAAAATAGAAAACATAAAATGCAATTTAAAATTAATAATAATAATACGATTAGTTTACCCTGGAAAACAATGACATCAGATTTCCTGATCAAGTTCATTACATACATATTATGTCTCCTGACTTTGAGATGTGTAATAAAGCCATACGATAAAAAAATAATTTAAAATAATAATACAAAATAAATAAAATCAATCAATCAATAAATAATTTTATTAATCAAACCAAAACTTTTAAAAGTGAATGTCATGTAGTACATTTATGTTCTGTTTTGGGAATTAAAGGGGGGGAGCTTCCCTGTTGCTCTTAAGTGAATATCTCCTTTTCCCCCTAAATCTAAAGAAATGCGAGACAAAATAACGTTGTAGATTCGTACTTCATAAATTTTCTTTTTAGCTGTTCTTACGTTGGGTGTTTTTAAAAAAATGTAATTTACAGTGTGAGCACCACACATAATTCAAACATGGATACAACTAAAAATCTATACTTTGAAATACGTTTACTATTTTCCTAGACATTATTTTTGAATTTCAGTAACATTCACTATACAGTTAAAATAAAGTTGTATACTGGTGAATGTTCCCATTTAAAAGAAGTAAATTTAAACAAAATTTTCGCGATCAATATTTTATTGGTAACTAAAATTCAGGTTAAAAAAAAAACATGGTCGTATCAACCATACGGCAATGACTGTCTTGTTACGAAGCACAAGTTATACGGCCTGTATTAAAATGAACTTACCTCATTATCTTTGTAGAAAGGTTCCCGCACATTTTCGGGCACTTTGCTATTGTAAGCTTTCGACAGAAGCCACTTCACTGTAGCTCTTTGTTTGGCCTGTAACAATAAAAATGCAAGTATGGATGTAAAGTCAAGATTCTCAACTAGCATATTTTCCAACTTAAAAGGTGAGTCTGTTCTTTACTCTACGAACATTACTTGAAGTTGCCAATTTAAATACTTCATCAAACAGCGGAAATGACAAGTTGAATACACCACTTCTCCTCCGATCACTAAAGTTAAGCAAAGTCCAGCGTTGTGAGGACCTAGATTGGTGATCGTTCTGGTTTTGAATCCATCCATGATCATCATGGAAAGCCAAGTTCTGTTGGCTATTCTCGGCCCCACTCAACCTGGGTGAGGTTATTTTAGGTAAAACTGTGGATGTTAAAAGTGGATATTAAATGTGTTTGGTTTTCCAAGGGGGTTTACAATTTTGTTTCAATGATTTTTACAGATTCTTTCTTTTATTCGGTGTAAATTGGTTTATACTAAACAAAAATCAACTGAACAAAATATCTACAACACTTTTAAGCCACAAGGAAATAAACGGGGTCAAAGGGAAAAACTGCTTGCGTTCCTCTGATTGTGCCCTCCAGTGTATTGCAAAAGAATCAATATTTCAGCTACATATTTTATAACTAAGCAAGAAGATGTTTTGTTTTCAAGTGAGTAATAGAGTGGGGTGAAAAGCATCCACCCTAACATACTCTCAGTCAAAAAAAAAAACGACAACTTAGCAACAACAAGAACCCACATACCAGAGGAGGACACATGGCACTTGGCATGATGGAACCAGACGGATAGCTAACCGCTTCTCGCCAGGATAGGAAAAATTAATGATAAATTGCAACTTCCTAAGAATTACTACGATCTCATTATTATCACTTCATTTCAACCGAGTCCGATGATCACCCGGACGAAAACTTGTGTGAATACACAGGAGAGACACGTTGAACTAATTTCACCAAATAGTTTGAAATCATCACAACTGAAATTAGTCGTAATGTCAGTCAGACTGGATAGACTGTTGCCTCGGCTAGTCCGCTACTACAGGCTGATCCTTTATCCTCCGCAGAGATAAACTCATTACCAAAATATCAAAGATAATAGAAAACAAACAGAAGGCGCTATTGTGTCGGCTCAACATGACAAAGATTACAGACATTGAATTTATACTGTTCAAATACGAGCATGAAGCATGAAGTACAGGGCACCCAATGATACTAGAAATGCACAAAACCGGGCCTAGCCCAGTAATGTTCGGATTCGGCACGAACGACCCACTACACCAGTGGTGTTAAAGCGCCTAACGGAAAAAAAATAAAATGTTCGGATTCTGTGAGCTCCTTTCAATTTCCTAGAATCATCATTAGATTCATTAGAAACATCAAAATCTAAGGAAAATAGTTTAAAAAAATATCCTAATTGCTTCTATCAATGAATTTTGCGTGATTTTATCAATGATTCGTTAACTGCAGTGCTTAATCACAGATGTTAATTTTGCTAATGCTACTGGTTCCGTTCACATCTTAATACAGGGTGCGGCAAAAGTCCGGCCAAGGTCAAATATCTCCCGTTTGGCTTTAAGTACAAAACTGAAATTTTGTATGGTGTAATGGTTTATTGTAAGGTACTTGGAAAGTACATTAAAATTTCAGGGGCGGATACCGTGTAGGGGCCAGGGGGTCGAGGTCGATTTTTTTAAATTGGACCCCCACCTTTGCGATACATTTTTGGAAAGCCCTTTTACATCTGTGTTCAAAAATAAAAAAATAAAAAAATGAACCATCTAGCATCTGTCGTTTTTAAATGGCGGCCGTTTTAGTAAAAGAGAGTTAGGAAGGAAAAAGTATGAAAATTGTAAATGAAATGATATTCATTACTCCAGACACCTTATTAAATGTCAAAGATGCTGTTTACAAACGGATTGGAGATTGAAGGAGGCCGTCACTTTGAACACCTGCTATGAGAGCTGAATCATGGATTGACGACTTGAAACTTTGAGTCCCCTTGAAGCCGCACGTGATGTTGCATCTTTTAAAATTAAAATAATTGAACCGAGGAAGTCACTTTGATGAGATTCTAGGTGGTTTGTTGGGTCCTAATCAATAATTTTTCCTTTTACTCTCTTTTACTAAAACGGCCGCCGTTTAAAAACGACAAATGTTAGATGGTTCATTTTTTTATTTCTGAACGCAGATGTAAAAGGACTTTCCAAAAATGTATCGCAAAGGTGGGAGTCCAATTTAAAAAAATCGACCTCGACCCCCTGGCCCCTACACGGTATCCGCCCCTGAAATTTTAATGTACTTACCAAGTACCTTACAATAAACCATTACACCATACAAAATTTCAATTTCGCACCTAAAGCCAAACGGGAGATATTTGACCTTGGCCGGACTTTTGCCGCACCCTGTATACAGTATGTTTCAGAAAAGGTGGCCACCCCCTCGTAACTTTTGAACGCGACGGAATTTTTCAATTCTGTAAAGTCCTAAGTATAGGAAGTGCCCTATGGCCCATCCTGTGGTCATATTTATTTTTGGCCCCGGTCGGCCCTTCCGGCTTTTAGGCCATATTTTTTCATTTTTCTCGAGAATTTTAAATGGAATGCTATATTTTTTATTCCTGTCAATTAAAGTCCAAGTTAGACTGAGTATAATGAGCTTTTAAAATTTTCAAAAACCTTATCAGGGGCGGAGCTAGTAGGGTGCAAGTTGCAAAACTGTTACACGCTGTATTTCAGCGTTAGTTAGATTTTTTAGTACTTTTTCTATTTTCATAGGTTCAAAATATTGTTTTACACCATATGAAATCAAAGAAATATTCTTGTTTACTTCTCATCAGGGTCATAGTAAGGTTTTTGTAAAAGTACTTTTTTTCTCACGTCAATTTTTCCGTAAATTGATGGTGTTCTCGAAATTGGCATTTTTAGAGGTGAAAGTCTGCAATGACATATGTTTTTTATGCTTGAAATCGAAAGAAAACTTAACGGAGAAGTGATCAAGATCATAAAAAAAGTCATTTAACCTGCTAGTTTTTTCACGACAGTGTCCGGTAAAGTGGGTGAATTTCGTATTGGATTTTTTTTGTTGAGGAAACACAATTGGCATAGAAAATAAATAATAACTAATAAGGGAATAATACTTAAATAAACATAACTAAATGCGAATATAAATGGAGATTATTTCTTCTAAATCAGTGCCGGATATTTTTTTTTTTTTTTTTCTCTCTCTTTTTTTCACTTCTCAAAGTTTAAGTTGTAGCAAAAATAATTATCGGATAATGCTACTTCTAAAGTCGGCCTAGGGGTCCCCTCTTGAGACAATTTTAGTTGGTAAGTTGGTAAAATCTGTAGAAAACACATTGTCAATCATTCTCGAGTCAGTCCGATGGCGCTTTGAATGCAACGATTCTTGTAGGATCACCGAAGTTAAGCAACGTCCAACGAGGAGAAGACTTCGTGATGCTGGCATTCCGGCCTAACCCAGGCTGGGTGAGATAAATATGTTTAGCAGGTTGGTGAGTTTCTTGCGAATGGAGGGTAACACCCCCGTTATGATATGACCATGCAGTTGAAACGCGATATCAAACCCAAATTAAAAAAAAAAATCATACTGGTGTTGCTAGTAATGAATACCAGGTCTCTAAATAAAAATCTAATTATGTCGAAATTTAAGAGAAAAAATACCAGGTCAAGTACCAAACTCTTGAGGGTGAAAATTAAACCAATTCAATTATTTTAAAGAGGAGAAGAGAGAGAGAGAGATAAAAAAAAAAAATATCCGGCACTGATTTAGAAGAAATAATCTTCATTTATATTCGCATTTAGTTATGTTTATTTAAGTATTATTCCCTTATTAGTTATTATTTATTTTCTATGCCAATTGTGTTTCCTCAACAAAAAAAATCCAATACGAAATTCACCCACTTTACCGGACACTGTCGTGAAAAAACTAGCAGGTTAAATGGCTTTTTTTATGATCTTGATCACTTCTCCGTTAAGTTTTCTTTCGATTTCAAGCATAAAAAACATATGTCATTGCAGACTTTCACCTCTAAAAATGCCAATTTCGAGAACACCATCAATTTACGGAAAAATTGACGTGAGAAAAAAAGTACTTTTACAAAAACCTTACTATGACTCTGATGAAAAGTAAACAAGAATATTTCTTTGATTTCATATGGTGTAAAACAATATTTTGAACCTATGAAAATAGAAAAAGTACTAAAAAATCTAACTAACGCTGAAATACAGCGTGTAACAGTTTTGAAAGTTGCACCCTACTAGCTCCGCCCCTGATAAGGTTTTTGAAAATTTTAAAAGCTCATTATACTCAGTCTAACTTGGACTTTAATTGACAGGAATAAAAAATATAGCATTCCATTTAAAATTCTCGAGAAAAATGAAAAAATATGGCCTAAAAGCCGGAAGGGCCGACCGGGGCCAAAAATAAATAAGACCACAGGTTGGGCCATAGGGCACTTCCTATACTTAGGACTTTACAGAATTGAAAAATTCCGTCGCGTTCAAAAGTTACGAGGGGGTGGCCACCTTTTCTGAAACATACTGTATAAATGTCAAAGTCACTGACCACTCACTGACTGATCATCGCTCTACAGCCCAAACCGTAAGTCCTAGGAAGCTGAAATTTGGTAGGTAGCTTTGTCTTATAGTCTAGATGTGCAATAAGACGGGATTCTTCGAAACTCCCACTACAACACCTGCCATTGACGAAAAAGGATTTTTTTGCTTTCACGGCCATGCCTCGGCCCGCAAAGCGGGCGACAGCCCGCTAGTCTTAATATATAAATGTCAAAGTCACTGACTGACCACTGACTGATCATCGCTCTACAGCCCAAACCGTAAGTCCTAGGAAGCTGAAATTTGGTAGGTAGTTTTGTCTTATAGTCTAGATGTGCAATAAGACGGGATTTTTCGAAATTCCCATTACAACACCTGCCATTGGCGAAAAAGGATTTTTTGCTTTCACGGCCATGCCTCGGCCCGCAAAGCGGACGACAGCCCGCTTGTTGCGTATATAAAAAGGCTTTACATCCGTACATCTTCGTGCAAGAGAGAACAATATTAATCATCATAAATCTCAAAAAGCAATTAGGTACTAAAGAGTTTTTGAGGCGGTCCACAGGTTGGGCTTGTAATGACCGTGTAATTTGTATCTTCAGCGTATTTCTTCGTATCTCTTGTCAGTCATACCGTCAGGCGTGGCAGATAATTTTCTCAACTCATTAAGTCATAGGATTGAGAAAAAGTCAAGTATCTGATAGAGATAGGTAATATAGGAAATTCGAACTATACACATGAAAACTTTCTATGCTCGAGTGTTGGCTGGAAGAGAATAGCTCGGGGCTTGGACTTGCTGATAATTGTGAATCCAGCCTGCGTCCACACCTCACGCACGTTTGTGAAAACATAATTTTGAATTAGAAACTTGGCTGGCGCTAACAAACCTGACCTTTGGAGACTTATTCACGCGTGGATTGGGTGTGTGCTATGTGTGGACTCAGCCCACGTACAGCACACTCCTGGCCTATGTGAGACACTTGGATCAAAGGTATTTTACATTTACACTAGCTGTTTCACCCGTGCTTTGCTATGGTTATTGTATCACTATTGGACCAGAAAATGCTGATATCTTGAATATGGTAATAGATATTTTTATTTTGATAATTTTCTAGGTAGTTTGACGGTGGTTTAGGGGGGGGGGTCAACTCTCAAGAAAAATTCAATATCCGTAACCGTTAGGGCTGTAGTATTGTAAACAGACAACCCCTAAGAGGACATAGTCAGCCAGTCAGACACGCACAGATTTGAGTTTTATATATAGAAATTTAGCCTAATTTTCTTCACTACAATGTATATACGAGTATGCGATTGTAGTGATGAAAATTGGGTTAAATGTAAATAGAAAAGAGATTTGATTTGATTCGACATTGCCACTATATGGTCCTTACAAATTGAATAATTCAATAATTGAATTAAAATAGATATTACCATGTTAGTATACTTATTCCACACCACATGGTTCGATTCCAATCCTGAACTCTTCATTTCAGCATGGGAGTTCCAAGTCATGTTGATTCTCAGGTTCCCTAATCATAACTAATTGAAAATTCATTTGCTAGATAATTAACAAGTTCTCCCTTAAGTGACAACATTTGATTCCTATAAGAATATGCACTACATACATACATACAGCATACTTGAACATCAATTATTACGTTTGAAAATTCTACATTCTAAATAGAATATGGTTAATATGTTCTTTTCAGATCTTAAAATTTGACCTGGGAACTCCTAACATCAAATGCTTGGTTCATTTTTGGGGTCGTACGGAAAATTTATTAATAGATTTTTATCATAAATATGTGTATGTGTATCTCAGAAGAGTGATCTTCTACCAGCAGAGTCCAATAATTCTATATTAATTTTTACAAGCATACAACTATTATACATACATACATACCATTATCAACTGTTTCTTTTCAAGGGGGAACAGTTCAATGCCACAAGTGACTTTTCCGAAAGTTACAAACTTTAAATCACCTCATAAGAATCAATAGGATAAGTTGTTACTTAACATTAAAACTCATCGCCGACCTGTTAAAAGTTCAAACACTGAATTAAAACGCCTAGACTGAAAAAAAAATCACCCATTCATAGAAGTTTATCTTTCAATAATAATGGGAGACTATTGTTCCTGAAACAAGCTGAGCATGACTCATCAACACTTCCTCAGGATAAAGGATATTAGTAGACTGCTCGGCACCGGACCCAGTGACGTCACAGCAGTGTACAGGATATTCCTGACCTGAAGCATAGAGTAGATGAGTAGACCAAGGGTGAAATAAGGAAGTATCTGGGCGCAATCAACTTTGGATCAGATAGATATACCGTGTCCGTGACAACACCGGTCTATAGGATGGACCTAGGGACCATAAAAAAATATTTGGCATTGAAAACTTGACATCGAGAATTTCAGCCCATTGCATACATTCGTTTTCTACAAATAGAGGAAAATAAAAATCATTTTTTTAATTCATAAAAGCAATTCGTTTTGTATCAGCTGAATTACAAAAAAATACCGATAACCGATTACAATACTTTTTATAAATTCACAAATACAAATCATACAGGTTATGGCATAAAGTATTTACAATACAGAGCGGGAGATAAACCTGTTTGATCGAATTTATGAATGAAACTATTCAACTGAACTTTCTTTGGTACCTAATTAACATAGAATATGATTCAATAGAAAAGCAAAAAATGTTTCTTTCACAGAAGAAAGTAATCCAGTTGCCTAAAACTAAGATCACCATCTTGATAAAATCATCATTTTTGTGAAAATGTAAATTGTACAGAGTCAGTAAATAAATATACAGCATGTTTCAGAAAATGTACCTTCCCCGCGGCTTTCACAGTAACAAATTCTAAGGTTTTAACAATTTACGAGTGTAGCCACTGAAACATTTTGTATATCTGTTATCAAATTTCCTACACTTCAGTCTTCATGAGCATATTAATTGTATAAAAAATCAAATCAATTAATTGTATAAAAAATCAGAAAAGAAAAAAATCGGTCTTTTTTAATTCCTAAACAGGATCTGAAAGAAGCCATAATTACAGACAGCAAAATCATGAGCAACACGTCTCGTGTCTCCCGATGAAAGTAATGAAATGTGAGAGATAGAGTAATCCATGTTTTCCTGAGACAGCAGCTGAGCAGGTAGTAGTAATGGCAGTGATTCATTGTAAACAGAGAAGTAAGTTAGATGGTAATTACTTTTCACATCGCATCGGTAAGTTCGCTATGAGTCACTCAATTTCACAACGACAACGTTACAGTAGACTGACTCTTCTTAGAAACATCAACAACTCACTCACTCATCAGTCATGTTACACTGATTGTTGACATACTAACGACAAATCGTCAAGTGAAGACCATCATCAGAGTCATCACTGATGACAAATATCTAGTGCAATTGCAACGCACAACAGAGGTAATTGAATTTCATTAAAATTTCCAAACGAAGGACTTTGGTATGGCAGTTCTCAACTATTCTGTTTCCAGGTTTAACTAGTACATACTTGATTCTAGTAGTAAAAATAACTACTTTAAAAGAACAAATCAGTACTGTTTTCACTTATTTAGAAGTGCCTTTAGAGATATTAATATTATGTTCATGAGTAGACAAGAGCGGAAAATTGTAAAACTTTCAAAAGTTATGACTAGACACATAGACAGTTAGTTCCGTTATCAATACCAAGGGCGGCCCAGGGGGGGCAACCGGGCAACATCGAGATCTGAAATAAAAAAAGCTTGTTCGTAATACATTATTTTCTGAAATTTAGTTGACATTAGTGTATTTATTTTCCTCAAATATTACTAAAAAAAGGTAGTTTTACATTATTTAGAAAAAATTGACCCCTTACACCTACCCTGGTAAAACTAATAGTATCAAAGAGGCATGAAAATTTATAGAAATAGAAAAACATGTGTCTAACAATTTTCATAATGAATTTCTTAAGAAAGTTTACCGAACTCTGAAATGAAATGTATGATTTCTCCAGTTCTGTTTTGATTAAAATCTCTAACATGTCTTAAAGTACTTTTAATGTCAACTACATACTTTTTAGAATTGTATTACAAACAGGGTGTTTCTATTTAAGATTCCAAAGTTCACCCACCTGGGGCCGCCCCTGGTAATGATAAAAATCAAAAGCCAGGAGAAAATGTTTCCCCTTTGATTTAATAATACCTACACTTATTTTAGTATTAAAAAAAAAATTCAATCCGTTCTCTTCATATGTCGAGTAGCTCTGGTGGACCCTGTATGTATCTTGTATAGTAAAACTGACCTAAACTGAACTAATCTTCTACCCACTGCCTTAAATACCTGTGGGTATGGCTCGTCTAAGAAGTTGGAATGCATAGGTGGCATC
>CM044956.1:30289609-30338616 GCA_024516035.1 Bactericera cockerelli
TTGCTGTTTTAAGGGCCCCTCAACGCCCCCCAAAAATGCCGCCCCCGAAGAAACCAAATTTTTTTTTTGGGGAATAAAAAGAAGTCACGGGGTCCCAAAATCCGGCTTTTCTACGAATTACCAGAATTATCGTCTTTTTTTAATTTAACCTAAACAAACAAAAGGCTAAATTATAAAATTAGAAAAAGTATCCTTACGTCTGAAAGTTCTTCAATTTTCTTTAGGGTTCCTATTTTTGTGTTGATTTATTACATTTAGTTTTAACTTTCCTTATCCTATAATGAGGAAAGTATTGTAGGTATTCGGTGAAATTTCAAAAAATATAAGAATATAATTTGTGTATTTTTTTTTTTTTTTTTTTTAACATTCCTAACACATTCTTGGTAAGAGCTACCGTTAGCGAACTTTTATCAAATTTACGAGAAAAGAAATGGTGATTTCTTAGCAACAGGGTAAGGAAAGTCTTGTGGTGATCACACAAGATTTTTTTTTGAAAAAAAAGAAAGGAGCCAAACACGTTTTCTAAAAATATGACATGTCTAATTTGCATCGTAGAACGTACCAGAAAACTAATTTAATTGATTTAGAAAAAATGTTTGATTGGGTGGCGGTGGGCTTGCAAAAAAAAAAATAGAAGGCAGATTGAGGTCTTATATGTATAATATACGAGGTCTGTCCCGAAAGTTCGTATAAAAATGAAATAAAAATTTTATATTACAATTAATCGGGTAATTCAATTTTGTCTCCTTCAAAGTACTCTCCCTGGGACACAATGCACTTCTGCCAACGCCGTTTCCACTGTTTGAAGGCTCCTTGAAAGTCCTCAGTTTGAAGTCTCTTCAGCTGACTCGTCGTTGCTGCTTTAATGGCCTCAACGTCCCCCAAATGCCGCCCCCGAAGCACCAATTTTGTTTTTGGGAATAAAAAGAAGTCACAGGGTGCCAAATCCGGTGAATAAGGGGGGTGTTCAGTCGCTATGATCGAATTGGCAGCCAGAAACTCACGCACAACGAGAGAGGTGTGAGCGGGGGCATTGTCGTGGTGGAGGATCCACCGCCCCTCTCGCGCCAAATAGTTGTTTTGCTCAAAGAAAGCTCTTCAGACACCTGTCTGACGGTTAAACGACGGTCCTGCAGGACACAGGATCGAATTCTTTCCACATTGTTAGAAGTGCTGGAAGTGGAAGGACGTCCTGACCGAGGGTCATCTTCGAGACTTTCTCGGCCCTCACGAAATCTTTTTACCCACTTGTGGACTGTTGGTTCCTTGAAAACATCATCTCCATAAACTTGGTTGAGATCATTAAAAATTTCGTGCCCATTCTTGCCGAGTTTTACGAGAAATTTGATGATGACGCGCTGTTCTTGAATGACTGAGAGTTCCATGCCGACGAGTGATAGAGAGAGGGGTCACTTCACAGGTACCGGGACGATCCAGTTTTTATCGTAAGGCGATCGAACGCACACTGAGAATTGTTTGGATGTTGTAGAAGGGGAAATAGCCCAAATTGCCTCCCCACTTTGCCTTCCAGCGTTGCCAGAACACTTTTATACGAACTTTCGGGACAGACCTCGTACATATAATATCTCCTTAAAAAAGTAGACTGGAAAAACTGGAAAAATGGTCTGGAAAACCTGGAAAAGTCAGGGAATTTTACTTTGACCATTTAGTAGACACCCTGTTACTGTTCTTGAGATATGTTGTATATACACACACATACCCCATAGTAAACTCGTGAAAGCACATCAGTTGGGGATGTCTTCAAAACGGCAGTAGGCAGTTGTTCTTTTCAATCGTACTATCTTTGGACCGTCAGTTCAGAATAAAGCGGCCAATTGAAGTTACTGTCGAACTTTGTGATTGAAGATACATTTTCTTTACTTTAAAGTACTAAATTTTGCTAGAGAAATAACTTTAAATAAATCTCTTGAAAAAGGCTAGCCCGCAACGGTCCAGGGATGGTGCGGTTTTAGCATTCTTATGCTCTCATACTGGTAGAACATTAGATTTCTGTAAAATTCCCGGCGCCGCGCCGTTTTTCCGCTTTTGGGAGAATAGCGACTGAACGGTGCCCAATAATTGCCAACCAAGATGATTCGTACGCCAAATATTTATAAAAATCTACCCGAATCCGCTATCAAAGTTTCGGAGCCTGGTTTGGGTGGGATCACCGAAGTTAAGCAACGTCCAGTGAGGTTCTGTGTTGAATCCCACTTGTCTAAAAAAAAATCTACTCTGTACTTTGGATTTTTCGGTTTCAACTCATATAGCTTGTAAGGAAAAATGAGTTCTTTGTGCTTCACCACAAAATTAATACTTTCATATATGAGCAACCGTGGTGAATGTCGTTGCTTTTTGGTGGAATTAGATAGCTAATCAATGAGAGATGAGAAAAAATGCTGCTGCTGACCCCCCCTATAACAGCAATCAAACCTCCGTGGAATTAAATTTTGCCCTTACTTTAGCCACCCATGGCGGAAAATGACAAATTTTCGGGTGATAACGAAAGCCGTGTGATGTTCAGTTTTTTCTTCTTGGTTACTATCAGTGTAATCAGTACCGGTTGTCAGGTTTCAAGACTGGTTGTACGAGTTTGAAAGTTTCTGTGTTGGAACACTCATTTAGCAAGCACAGGCAGTCAGTGAGTTACCTTGATGTTCCTACCGCTGTACCGTTTCATATCATCAAGTTCTCGAATACTCCATGCTAAAATCTAATCTTCATTAAAACAACGTTTTTGTTTTTAATCTTTTGCATACGCGGAGACGTGATTTCTGTTCTTTACACTTCTTTTTTTCCTGTTAATTTTTAATAAGTTTATTTTATTTTTATTCTGTTATAAATAATTAATTTAATAATCTTGGATTATATAAGCGGTATTAATTTAATAAATTATAAAGGTATTACATTTTTCAATTAAGGCTAAGTTTTTTTTTCTTTCAAAAAGGCCAGTGGTATGCCAGATTATTAATGGTTTTAACTAGTTTCTACAAATGTATACAGTCCATCCCAAAAAATCCGTCCAGTTGCTTATAACTTGTAACTCTTGAACGGGATAGGATTTATTTTGTTCTGTTGTCCCTACGACTGGAAAATTGCCAAATTGCTCTCCAATAGACAAAACTCACACAGATCCAATTTTGCCTCTCTAATTTAATAAAGTTGGTCTGAAGGTAAAATAGAAGGTAATCTCATAACAATTTTCGTAGTTCTGTGAACAGTAAACCTCAAACGGATTCTCTTATCGAATTATAAATGGCATACCAAGCATTGGGACATCGAGACACCACTCAATACCTCGTTCGATTTGTTATAGAAATATATCAACTGGCCCACTTTTGGGGCCCCTATACCCTTTTTGACCACACCTGTTTTTATTAAATAAAATTAAAAAAAAAAAACATTTTCAATTTTCAAATTACAAAAAAAAAAAAATCATTTTCAAACCGGTCCCCCAGTGGCCTAATGTTGCCTAAAAACAAGTGAAATTCTGGGACCCCATGTATTAACATGTATGCTAAATTTCAACAATTTTGAAACAGATAGAGAGACAAACGAAAGCCAAATCGTCCAGTACCCAAGTTAAAACAGAATCTCACTGCATTCGGTTAATTATATAAATACTATGAATAGTATTATATATTATGAATAACATCATATAATATGAATAATAAAATATTATTATGTTGGTATCGTATTAAGATTTATATAATCCGAGAACTATCTGTGTGGTTGAATGTTGAAAAGAAGAAAAAATTGGTCTGTAGAAAATTTGGTATTGTAGGACTGACGATACCCAAGTGCTCGTGTACTCGCAAATTACTCTCGAGTAATTTTTCATCAGATACTCAATATAAATTATTGGACTACCCGAGTTCTCGAGTAATTTTTATCGAGTACCCGATGGACTAGTGTATTCAACGACGCTGGTGTAAACCATCAATGGACGCTGGCTCTAGGTTTTTTATATTAATTTGGGTTTAACATCGCTTTCTCTAATAATAATAATGTCCGGTAGACGGGTGTTTATTGACGGGTTTAGTCCTATTTACATTTTCAAATAAAATAACAGTTAAAATAAAATTGTACAAAATACTGAAACTTTCAACTGCATAGTCATATTAAGACGGGAGTTTTAATCTCCATTTGCTGGAAACTCACAAACTAACAACTCAAATTAACCTCACTCAACCTCAGTGGAACCGACGGTCCGATAATTTTGAAACATCACCAGGGTTCCTGATTTGAATGGTTACCCATCAAAATCCTAACCTCGCTGAACGTAGCCTAACTTCAGTGACAGAACGAGCACTGTTGTATTCAACATGCCATCAACGCTGGCATGATGTTGGACCAATACACAGAATTCAATACAGCATTTTTCAAATGAATATTCCCTCTTCTCAGATTTAATTTTTCGTCTCACACCAATTTTTTCTTTCTGCTTTCCAGGAGCTCAAGTGGACAAGAAAATCCCACAATGTGGACAGGAGCAATGGAAGCCTTAAAGGCCATTGCCTTTGTGTGTGATATAATCACCTATCCTGTGTACTTGATCTTGCAAAGGCCTTGGGAGAAGAAGTCTCTGTCAGCTAAAAAGAAGGTAAGAAAAGCTGAAACTTTCTCTCTCCCTAACGAAATTTTAGAATCGGGCAATGGAATGAACATTTAATCAAATGAATTGTTGTTGAAAATATATCGAATGTAAATAGCCATAGATTAAAACAGCGTTTACAAATTCTCACACCAATCAATTCATTTTATTTTAACGCTAAATTTTTGTCATTGGTATTTTTCACTTCCAATATTTCTCATTGATGAACACACCAACAGCACTAGTAAGCGGATTAGTGATTCATCAGTGTCACCACCCTGTTTAATGTGATTGAGAAACTCACCCTTTGGGCCGAATATTATAAAACAGGATTACTACAAAAATGAGCCACACCGTCCCTCAAGTCGGCACTATAGTGCGCTTTGAAACTCTGACTTGAGGGACGATCTGGTCTGGATTATCTCTGTTGTAAAACGCCGACGAGTGACCACCGATAGAGCCCTTATGATTCATAATTTCCATTTGTGTAAATAAATTTGCAATGAACTCTTTGAACTTTAGCTGCGACACACAGTAGTATTTGCTGAGACTAATGGGTTTGTTTACAAATTTTATTATTGTTTTTATCAATTGTTAAAGAGAAGCTATGACAGGAGTAATTAAGAAGAAAAATATCGTCGAGTCAAGTATGTACGTTCTGCACATCAAGTAAGATACAGTTGTTAGTGGTTCTCTGTCCCTGATGAAGGAAAAACTTTCTGAAATCAGATTAGGTACATTATTACATATTTAAAATTCCATTACTTTCCTTTCTATAGGATAAGGAAAGTAAAAATGATAGTTCTGGATTTATTTAAATGACCTCGCATGATGACTTCATGTTAACATTGTCGGCATACATCAATGGATTTGTACTTTTCATATGGCTGCGATGGTTCATAGAAGGTAGCGTTGCCGTCTCACTGCATACATAAATGAATCACTCTTGTATAATAAATGGGTCTTGAATAAGTTATGCATGTAGCTACAGCACCTGAGGTCCTGTGATAAAGAGATAAGGAGCTTCACCGAGGAACCCCCTTGCATTGGTAATGACTGATAGTATGTATTTTATATTACAGTTTGGTGATAAGTGTTAACTGATAAGCACACATGCTGATGGTTTCATCCAAATCATCGGATTAGTCATGATTTATTCAGAAGTGATTTATCCGTAGCAGCTGTTTTAAAACTGAGGGCCCGTAGACTGTAATGGTAGTGGGGCGAGATATCATTCGCCGCGAAGGTTTTCTCCCAATCGGAGTTTCCAAAGATCCCTCTTTATTGCACACTAGAAATTTCTTGTATATTCCACAAATATAATGGGAAAGAATGCGACACAAAACTTTTCGTTGCTGAAATCAATAGCACCTTACAATTTTGATGACACTGAAAAAATATGGAAAGAAAATACAACACTATAACAAAAAATGAATAAAAATAAAACAAAATACTCACCTGGTATACCCTAAACAAACTCTAACAATTAACTACAGATACACACTCACTATCTATTTATTAGTATTCTTCTATGTTTTTTTTTTTTTTTTTTTTTTTTTTTTTTTTTCTTGTTAACATGTCAACAACTAGAATTGAAGTTCATTGCAGCCCGTTCCACTTTCTATAAAATCTTTTAATTATCTTATATCTACTTACCCTCTACTCTGTCAAAGTTTTTTTTTATATTGTGTACCTAAATTTATGTATTGTATTGACGATTGACTATGTCCACTTGTGGACCATAAGGTCTATAAACACTAATAAAATAAAAATAAATAAAATAAATAAATCGATGCCGTCAGTGGCGATATTTCAATGACGTGGGCGTCATAGGGCGCTTCTGACTAAACGGCAAGATATACGAGGTTTGGCTATTAAGTTCGTAGACGCGAGCCGCCACGCAAAAGCTGTCCATGCTAGGAAGATATGATGAACATATTTAGACAGCTTCAAGTCTTGTGTTTTCATTGATAGCTGTCACATGTCTGTACTGTAATTAGTTCTGTTGTGACAGCCCGACGCGCAAGACACCTTTTTTAATTTTGCCGGAATTATGATTGATACAAACGTTGAGCAACGAGTGATTTTTGAATTTTACGTAAAACATGCTGGTGAAACATTTTCTTTGTTAAAGACAGTGTACCAGGAGTCATGTTTGAAAAGATCAACGCTTTATAAGTGGTTTAAACGGTTTCAAGATGGTCAGGAAGATGTTGAGGACGATCCACGTCCTCGTCGCCCCCAAAGCTCAAAAACTGACGAAAACATTGAAAAAATTGGTGTTATGATTCGTTCTGACCGTAGATTAACTCTTAGACTAATGGTTGATTCACTTAAAATTAATAAAGAATGTGTGAGACAAATTTTGCACGAAAATTTCAACATGACAAAATTTTGCGCAAAAATGGTGCCATTTGCCAGCCCACAGTGCCTTCTCCGTGAAGACGTTCCTGGCCAAGTACAACATCCCAGTGTTGGAACACCCTCCTTACTTACCCGACCTGGCCTCGTGCGACTTTTACTTATTCCCAAAAATCAAATCTGCCCTGAAAGGTACCAGATTTGACAGCGTAAATGCCGTTAAGAAAAAACCGGCAAAAGTCTTGAAAGGCCTCACACAAAATGACCTCCACCACTGTATCGATCAATGGAAAATTTGCTTAGAACGTTGTAGGGATAGAGGAGGGGAGTACATTGAAGGGGATAACTACTAAAGTTGGGTAAGTTAAACACACATCGTTTTATGGGAAGAGTCTACGAACTTAATAGCCAAACCTCGTACATATTATGTTCTAATTAAAAGTACTGTGGATGTTACGGAGTCCACTCATACCTCGTGAGGAAAAATGAGTTGCTGCTTTAATAGGAGCAGCGACCAGTGGCCGAATTATGGGCCAATATAAGATAACGATATTAAAGGAAAAGGAAAAAGTTATATTTCTGCGCTAACCACTAAAATTATGACATAATAACACAAATGGACACATTTTATGGCCGGGTCGAGATGCGGCTAGGTCCCTGCTCATGTAGATTTAAAGTCACGTGGTCAATTTTTAACCAATCACAGAGCTTCAAATTGATCACGTGACCTTACATCTACATGAGCTTGGACCTAGCAAGGAGATCTCGACCTGTCAATTATTAATTTATCAAAAAATATCTGTATTTGTATTGTTCATTCTGGCTAAATGTTCATCTATGTATATTTGTATAATTATGTTTATATTTTAAAAGGATCCTCTAATGAACAGCAGTAGGTTACCTTATAATAAAAAAAAAACTTATTTATTTTCATCTCGTATAAAGAGCACCTCTTTAATGAAACAGGTTCTGACAGACCAGGTAATATAATTAGAGGACGCATTTCATAGTAATTGATGCTTGCTCAATTATCCATAATTAACAAATAGTTAGAGCTAAATATTTTTATGTTGCTTCAGAGCGCATTTCAAAACGCACTAACTTATTATTTTTCCTATGATAGATAATAATAATAATAAACTCTTTAATGGAAATTAACCACCAGGCCAGGTGAATGCTGAAAGCATTTTCTACCACCTAACCCTCAGAGCCTTATTATTATGTGGTCACAAACTCAAATTAATGAGGAAAAATTCATGTATACTGTTTGGGATTTGAACCAACGGATCCCTACGCTACCTGGATTACCAGACTCGGGTGTTAACCACTTGACTACGTGTGACTTTTATGCTGATATATTATAATTATTATTTTCCTGACTGACACTTTTTCCAGTCTTTGAGAATTCCTAAGAAGACTATTTTATCTATTTTCAATGCCATCATTAATATGTATTAGCTCATTTAGAGCTTTTATTTCATATACCCAGTATGTATATGTAGGTAGGTATGTGTTTTTTGTGTTATTATACGCGTATGTCACAACTTTATTTGGTAGCTCAGCATTGCAAAACTCAAAATTTCATCCTTTTCCAATATCCATTTACTTTCTGGTAATACTGTCAATGGTCGCTCACGAAGTACCTATGAGTGGACCCGGACATCCAAGTTCAGAGGAGAAAAGTTCCCATCCTGCTGGGGATCGAACCCAGGTCTGTAGGCATAGTGCGATACGTCACTCTACCTCGGTGACTTTAAATATGTATGTATGTACGAATTTCTTTGTGGTGAAGCACAAGGCCTCTTCACAATTTTTGTGGGTAGCGCAGCATTACTAAGAGCCTCCTTTACATTTCGAATTATTCTATTACATTAATTTCTTTTTACTCTGGTAATGCCGCCACAGGTCGTTACTCATACAAGTAACTACTCATTTTTCCTCACGAGGTATGAGTGGACCCCGAACATCCAAGTACAGAGCAGAAAAATTCCTGCCCCGCTGGGGATCGAACCCAGGTCACCGTGCGTGCAATGCCCAGCGCGCTAACTCACTCTGCCACGGTGACTCGGTGACTTTAAATATGTTTGGTATTCATCAAATTTTAATTTCGGTCCTATTTGACTCTATTGAGGATTTTCAAATTGATTAGGTATGTATTGTTATTTTAAAAATGTTCATCGAAATTAAATTTCCTAAGCCAGCGGTTCTCAACCTAATCTTTCGTTTAATACATCATATATGGCAGGTCAGATGTCATTTATAATAAGAGAGATTCGTTATGAATGGGCTACTGGGTTCGATCCCAGGCAGGGTGATCATAATCATAAGTAAAAACATGTCAGATGCCGCTCTTTATTATTACTTTCTTATGAATCTCCGGTTTTCTTGGGATACTTTCACCAAGAATACTCATCTACAATTGAACCTTTTAACTGTTCATGCTGTTCAGCTGCTGGTATAATCATAGAACAATGGTTATTTTGTTCATGTTGCCACATGAAAAAAAGGAAAACGTTTTCACCATTTCCATGAAGTCTATTAGTTTCCTATTTTCATCTTTTTGTTGGCTTGACAAAGTAATTCTGTTTTCACATGGGTACCAAATACATTTTCTTTTCGTTTGTCCGTTCTGATGTCTTTTTTTTTCTTCTTTGAAAAAGAAAAAGGAAAAAGAAAGGTTATTGTGCCCCGAACCGCTTTCGCATTACTTGAGGGCACTTTACCTTCACACCGATGCTTTACCGGAAAAGCTCGGTCAATATTTTCCGCAACCTCCTGCCTCCTGGTCAGTAACCAATGAACCCCACGGAGCTTTGTTTCATATCTGTTAGACGACTTCCACGTTAACTCTCGAACTGATACTTTAAAATTACCTCTAAAGATGGTCCATAACATTACCTATCCGATATTTATTTTTTTAATTTGGAAACCCCATCTAATACCCCATCAGGTGGGGTATCAAATAAAATTAATGTCTTTATGTTTAGATAATCAATATCATGTTTTAAAATTGATGAAACTGAATGAGGTCAAGAGTTCACAGAATTACTAATATTAGTATTCAAAGGTTAAAGAACGGAATTTGGATTTTGTCTGAACTTATAATTTGTGTGTCACTGTGTAATCAGCATTAAGTATTTACCCATTAATCATTACATTTATCATTTTCAGTAGAAACGAAAAATTTAATTTTTTATTATTATAAAAAAAAATGGAAAATACCTTATAGTTTTAATAGGTATAATTATAAAGCAAATGGGTTCAAAATTCCAAGTGTCTTATCAATGCAACCCTTCCCTCTCAACTTTATCAGTAGAAAAGTTAGTACATATTTATATCAGTTAGTAGCAGTTGATTATAATTATAAATTCGTGGTATACTTATAGGTAATAGAGGTTATCTTTGAGCATGCTATTCTCAATAAAAAATCATTTGAGTTAGGAAATATCACGTCAAATTTCACCCACAATAATTTCTTGACAATCTTCCAAGTGGGAACGGTGGGGTGTATGTAATTTTTGAGAGGTTTCGGTATGTATGTAATAGGTTTTGTAAGGGTTTTTTGAACGAATTTCTTTACACTCTAATTCTCTAATATAAGTCCAAATAGGTTAGAGGTAACAATAAATCACATAAAATATGGATCCGATGAACTGTAATACGTGAAGAGACATGTATATCTATGTTATACTTTCACCTTCTATAATAATACGTTATGAACCATAACAGTTAGCTTGAACGTTGTACTGAGAATCACCGAACTCAATAATACAAGAGTCTCTCTCACATAATAATATTGTAATATCAGACAGAATTGTTTGTGCGAACCGAAGCGCTTGGACTGTGGATCCCGGAAGACCTTGTTAAATTAAGTTCTAATGGCTTATGTGGCATGACTCCTTCCTAGTGCAATTCCGGCGGGTTAAAGAACTTAAGTTTGACTGGATGCTAAGTCTAGCAGAGTCTAAACCAGATTGAGAGGAAAGGAAGTGGACGGGTGACCTTGCTGGCAACCATGCTAGAACATGCTTCATTAGTCATTATCGAGAAAACAGACGGTGTATAGGAATGACCATGGTATTTGTAGTACATAATATTATATACAAATACATATACTGATTTTTTACAATTTATATTTTCCGCAGTGTTTGTAATTGCATTTTTGACTTCCATTTTATATCCTAGTTTATTTTCGCTAAAAATATTCAACAACTCCTGAGAGAATTTACTTATCTTCTACAAGGGTGTTTGTTTTCCTCCTCATTGTTTCTCGAATAAAAGAAAATGATTTGGAATAATTTTTCATGTACAATAATTAGGCCAGTGAAGGAATAAGTTGTAGAATGCGTGAGAGGCGACGCAGCCAATTCCTTTGAATACTTGTCAAGGAGGGTAAGGTTGTAAACATACTAAAAGTCCTGACGTCTAGGATGGGAGGAAACGGAGTTAGGGGGGAGGGTTAAAAGAGTTAAAATGAGGTACAAATTTTTGATCTTTCGCTTATATCTCAAGAACGATACTTTTTGTTAAAAAAAAACTTACAGAAAATAAAATTCTGATGTATTTTGATTCTATACTACTTTGAGAAATTTTCAATCGTTTTTGAGATATACACTACGAAAAAAGTATTGAAAAAAATCATTTTTTTATTTCACCCTCCAGGGGCTCCAGCAAGAACTTTTTGAATTTATTTTGATTGAGTATGGCGCTTTACCTATTAGTTTAGGGGGGGAGGGGGTGTCGATGCCCATACATTTTTCGATATCTCCAAGTTAACGTGAAAGTCCGCTCGTCGCCAATCAGAATTCCGCCACTGGCGGCTTTACCAATTACTTTTTTTGACAAAATTCTCTTGGATATGGGAGTTTTGCGTATAGTTTACTGGGGGTCAACTCTTATAAACTTTTTGATATCTTCAACCGTTTAGCCAAAATCTCCAAAATCCGTTTTACACACGCTATTATACACCTTTTTGGTCGATTTTGGGGTTTTTGGCTAAACGTTTGAAGATATCTAAAAGTTTATGAGAGTTGATCTCCCCTGAACCATATTTGAAACCAAGAGGATTTTGTCAGAAAAGTAATTGGTGAAGGCGCCAGTGGCGGAATTCCGATTGGCGGGGGGCGGACCTTGACGTTATCTTGGAGATATCGAAAACTTTATGGGAATCGGCCCCCCTAAACTAATAGATAAAACGTCATAGTTACACGACAGTAAAACAAAAGTTTGTTCGAAAAATTGAGCACGCTGCTATACATTCACCTGACGTATATACTGCTGTACCTACCCTGTATTTTACATGATGAGACCTTGATTCTCACCTATTATCTCTTCAGACTCCCGCCACCTCCCCCTGATACTGCACTGTCCATTCTATCTGATAATACTCTCCTGCTACCTGCTACTACACTATCTATATTCTATCTAGAAATACTAGAATTAGGACAGGAACGACGAATATCAGCTTACGAGAAGATCCCAATCACTGAGTGATTTTTTTAATGGACTTGTTGCAAGTCACAACTCTGGTGGTATTCCTCAGTGAAGGATAAGTATAGATAGTAACTTATAGTACCTATACTAACTTGTGAACCATCTCCTACTTTAGCTAGAATTTGTAATGGTCATGACGTTAGTCGGATTCTGATAACCAAGCCTAGGACTACACTGCAGGGCCGGATTAACTTTCTGCGGGGCCCGTAAGAAAATGTCTTGTAACCTCATCTAAATATTTTATTTGCAAGGAACTTACTTATGATTTGAAAGCGCCGCAGATAATTTTCTTTGAAAAGCCCTTTATGTATTTTTGTCAAAGCAGAAAACATCTTTGAAACTAATGTAAAACAATATATCTGACGAACATACAGAATTATAGATACTGGGAAAGCGCCGCAGGCGATTTTTTTTTTAACGTTCTTAATGTAATGGTTCCAAAAAATACCTAATATTCCTATGAAAAGGAAATTTACTTCAAAGTTCATAGGAGAAAATGTTTTGGAAACCAATCCAAATTATTATGTATAAAAAAATAATAAGGGTTTACTCTCATCAATTTTTTTGATATCTTGAACTTTTTGGAACTCGGCCTCAATTTACCGGTATTTTGGAGGGACCCGCTTGTACTAACTTTTTTACTATTCATCTTGTGATGGGGGTTGTGACATATCAAATTCAATTTTTTTGAGGTGCTGATTACGAACTTGACATTAATTTTTAGGTAACTGTTACAAAGACGTGTGGTGTCACAGCAGTTTATTTTCTTTTCAAAGTCCCTCCATCCACCGTTGTTGATCGATATCTGCTGGCATTAGCCTCAACCTCCTACATCTATTATACTAGAGTATTTTCTCTTGCACTATTCTGTTTATACTGATTAAAATAGAGAGGTTAGTTGATGACATGGATGTTCAGAACTATTACCTGCTGATGAGAGCAAATAAGCTCGAAACAGCTGTCCAGGTATGCTCTGATATTCATGTACATCTGGTACAACTTCTCACTATTCTGTTTATACTGATTCTGTTTATACTGATACAGGCCGAAGTGATTGGTACGGACAACAAGTCGGTGACCATCCGGTCCATGTCGGGTCCTCAGGAGAACCACATCCGCCTGATTAGGGACGGGGTGGACACGATGGAGAAGGTGCTGCGCTACGTGGTGGCGAGGTTTGCGAGCCAGAGGTGTCTGGGCACCCGGCAGATCCTGGCGGAGGAGGACGAGAAACAGCCCAACGGGAGGTTGTTCAAGAAGGTAAGTTGATAGAGTAGTCGAGAAACAGCCCAACGGGAGGTTGTTCAAGAAGGTATGTTGATAGAGTAGTCGTGGTCCCATATGCGGATGGTCGGTACCAAAGCTCTCTTCTTTTTAATGTGTTTATTCACTATTTTTATCTCTTTATTATTAATTACTAGCAGTTAACCCGTGCTTCGCCACGATCTAAAAGTACACTTTTAGGGCTCTATCTATGGAACGGTTTGGACTTTTGCAAAATCCTTTCTTATTGCACGTATTCAGTATGCAAGGAATGTTGAGTCAAAATTTCAGCTCGCTAGGTTTTACGGTTTGGGCTGTAGAGCGATGATCAGTCAGTCAGTCAGTGACTTTGACATTGATATATTAAGATAAAAACTTCCAAAACAATATATGTCAGCCTCGTTTTGATACATCTATCACAACTTCATATCCTATTAATACATCTCATGGGAACACTTTACTCAAAATTACCATTGAAAATATTAGTTACCTACCTATATTATTTTCTGTGTTACTTTCCAGAGCTATATTTCTACTCGAGGCAAATTTGAGAAAAACAAATTTCTCACTTGAGATTAATGAATCGTTCTTGCATTTTATTAATAAAACTTGAAATATTAAGAGAATACAATTACTTGCAGAATTTATTATGTGCCCACTTGCGGTCTCCCCACATGAGTCCATGTATTTCCTCGTGGACTAAATTTGACACAGCTTTTTTTGTATATTTAAGATTTTCTAGACATATTTGTTTTCATAGAAAGCTAACACTGTCAGGATTTACACCGAACATGAGAGAGTCAGGCCTGACTTGTTTTTTTTGTTTTTTTTTTGTTTTTTGTTTTTTTTTTTTTTTTAGCACTGAAGACATAAATGTAGCAATAATTTTCCAGACTTAGATATATGTGGTGATCCTCAGGGATTAATAGTAATACTAACTATAATATGACCTGTTTCTTTAAGTAACTCACAACTTTAGTGAGTAGCACAGAATTACAGGGCTTTTTTTAATCTCAGTGCTCACATGAGAGCTGTTCACTTTTACATTCTATTACCTGAATGTCAATAGAGAGTAAATGCTAATTACTTGTGATGAGTAGACCTCGGAACAAACAAATTACAACAACAAAAAATTGGATGCGCGTTAACTTCGTACAGGCGTTTACTCCCATTGGCCTCAGTTACTACTTTGAGGCATTCATTAGTTTTTTTTTTTTATAGATATTTCATTAGTTATATTTTTCTTTTTTATATAAGATTGATATATCTTTTTATTTCTTTTACAAATAAAATATTTCCTCCAACTTCGCACCACTTGGAATGGTACCCAAGATACACGCACCATTTCATTAGTTATTGTAAATAATTTCAGTACGTGATGGGCGACTATGAATGGCGCAGTTTCCAGCAAGTGAATGACGAGGCAGAGACATTTGGCAAAGGTCTGAGGTCCCTGGGGCAGGAGCCGTGTCACAATGTGGTCATCTTTGCTGAGACCCGCGCCGAATGGATGATCGCCGCCCAAGCTTGCTTCAAACAGAACATACCTGGTTAGTTATTTGAAATTTTCATGTTGGTGTTGATGTTCTAAAGAGATCTAAAGAGTAACGAATTATTTTTTTCTTTAAAAATCGTGCGTGAACACGATTTAAAAAAAAATTAGTTGCTCTTTCCTTTAACAATCGTGTGTGAACACAGTGTTGAATTTCCACAAACTTGAAAGTGGACGTTTCTTCATCTTGTGCAAAATAAACAAAACCCTTAGTGTAAATCTTAAACTTTAAAAGCTAAAGATCTCTAGATACAATATTATAGAAACTGATGTAACGTTTATTCATTATGCCTAGTAAATAGAACTGGGGTTGTGAATTTTTCAACACAGTAACTTATCAATAAAAACACGTGTCATTAGTACGAGTATGTACTGAGTTATCAGGAGTGGCACGTTTGTGTCCTAAGTTTGTGCACTTAGTTATTTACACCAGTGGTTTACGCCTAAGGTAGCAAAAAAGAAAAGCGCCAAAATTTCTGTCTGTCGTTAGATTACGAAAGAACTTGGTTCCTTCAATGCTGGATATGACTGCGGTCTATCTTAGGCCTATATTACAAAAAATACGCTACCACAGTTTGGCGAGCAAAACCCTCGATTTATTGCACTAGCGCTAATTTGACGAATTCTTTTGGAACTAACGTTCCCATCCCCAGTTTCGTGTTTTTCAAGATTCGTAGAACCGACCACGAGTGAATCCGAGTTTTGTAAACAAAGGAATTTTCGCGAAAAGTGTTTTTTTGCTAGAACCCGTCATAACAGTGTCCACATCAGCGTGTTGATTAATTCGGGCACGAGACTCTTTCCATTTATTTTATTTTCTGTCGTAATGAATGTTGAATTTAAAGTTTAATAATTTCAACTTTATTTCTTGTAAATTGTATAATAATATACTACATTTTGTAAATAAAACTTGATTAAATCTGTTTAATAATAATAAAGTTTCCACTCTCGCTTGCAGTGGTCACTATCTACGCCACCCTGGGGGAGGAGGCCATCGCCCACGGCATCAACGAGACCGAAGTGTCCATCGTGATCACCACACACGACCTGCTGCCCAAGTTCCAGAACATCCTGAAGCTGACCCCCCGCGTCTCCACGCTCATCTACATGGAGGATCAGCTCAAGGTCACCGACACCAGTGGCTTCAAGGCCGGCGTGAGGATCCTGCCCTTCAAGCAGATTGTGCAGCGCGGCCTGGAGTCTGGATCCACATTCGGTAAGCAACTCTGATAGGGAAGCATCTTTGATAGGTAAGCAACTCTGATAGGTAAGGAACTCTGATAGGTAAAAAAAAAAAAAATTAACAGAAGTTTAGAATATTGATTCCTTCAGCAACCAGATTTGAATTCTGGTTATTTTGCATGGTCCATTAAAATTAAAAATATAATGGGTTAATTTTATTTGTGGTGAAGCACAAGGCCTCTTCACAATTTTTGTGGGTGGCGCAGCATTACTATAAGAGCCTCCTTTACATTTCGAATTATTCTATTACATTAATATCTTTTTACTCTGGTAATGCCTCCACTGGTTGTTGCAACTTTGATAGGTAAGCAACTTTGATAGGTAAGCATCTTTGATAGGTAAGCAACTCTGATAGGTAAGCAACTTTGATAGGTAAGCAACTTTGACAGGTAAGCAACTCTGACAGGACCTCCCAACCTGTCCCGGCAGCTCAGTGATCAAGACGTCTGACTGATATTCTAGAAATCGTGGGTTAACACTTTCGGTGCCAGAGCGAGTTTTCAAAAATTTCGCCAGGGGCCAAGCTACATTTCTCCGGTGTTATAAAAATGGTAACACCGGCACAGCGCAAAAAACTTGGCTGATATTTTTTGCGCTAAGCCAGTGTTACATTTTTGTAACACTTCCTTGTTACAAAAATGGTAATTCCACGTAAGGTGTTACAAAAATGGTTATTCCACGTAAGGTGTTACACTAATGTAACACTAAGGCAAAATCTGGTGTTACATTTTTGTAACACCAGGGTCTTTTTTTTTTGTACATTTTTGTAACACCAGGGTCTGGACAGGGTGTTACATTAATGTAACACTGGCACGGAAAGTGTTAATAATTCAAATAATAATTTCCTGCTCACAAATCTAGACACATCGAAATTTTGTTGGCTTTCTGCAGAATCGTGCAGAATGAACTCATCTTAAATAGAAACAAAGCAATGACCTGAAGAATAAGCCAAAGTCGGACTTTTCGAAAAGGTGCTAATCACTTTGTACAGTTACGAAGGCGAACCGAAAAAAAACGGATTGCAGATCCGGGCTGGAAATAGCGTCAGTAATCTACCATAAACGGGTGTAAACGTTTTTTTTGTTCCACCCTGTATTATATGAATTAGATAGGAAAATTTGTTTACTAATCAAAAATGAAAACCATTTTATCCTACTTTTTATAGTTATTGATTTTACGGTTATTGTTGCTTTACCATTTTTTTGTTCAACCCTGTTGTATTCTAACCCTGGCCGTGTTCCCCACAGAGGGCTGCGTGCCCACGCCCCGCGACACCGCCATCATCATGTACACCAGCGGGAGCACGGGCACCCCCAAGGGCGTCCTCCTCACCCACGAGAACATGATCAGCACGCTCAAGGCGTTCTCGGACGCGGTGCACATCGAGCCGAACGACGTGTTCCTGGGCTATCTGCCCCTGGCCCACGTCTTCGAGTTGCTGTCGGAGAGTGTGTGCCTCCTGTGCGGCGTGGCCATCGGGTACTCCACGCCCCTCACCATGATAGACACCTCCAGCAAGATCAAGCGGGGCACCAAGGGGGACGCCTCCGTGCTGCATCCCACCGCCCTCACGGCCGTGCCGCTCATCCTGGACAGAATATACAAAGGTGAGATTTAGGCTTAGATCGGGATCTACGAAAAACTCCTAACCTAAAAAACACCTGAAAAACACGAAAAACGTTCGTTCCAAAGGATTCGTCAAGATAGCGCCAGTAGAGTTTTGCTCTAAACTCTACTGGCGCTATCTTGACGAATCCTTTGGAACGAACGTTTTTCGTGTTTTTTAGGTTAGGTGTTTTTCGTAGAACCCGACCTTCTTAGGTTTAACGTCGACTGCATATCACGACGGGGGTTTTACCCTTCATTCGCTGGAAACTCACAAATCATATGAAGCTCACCCAGTCTGAGTAGGGCCGGCAATAGCCAGCATCACAATGGTTCACATTTCAATAGTCACCCATCCTAGTCCTAAGCTCGCAGGACGTTGCTTAAAGGTGAGAGTGAATTTAGTGTGGATTGAACTCAGCAGAGTTGAGTGATAGAAACAAAGGTTCCCTAGACGCTATTGGTCCGTGATATACATTCATAGCTTGCTTATCCAGCATACAGTTGAGCCTAGATATAAGAGAACTCAAGGGATCGGAATTTTTTTCTCATATGAAGGTTTCTCCTATAAAAAGGTTATTTACCCTTGTAGATAAGTAAATTTGAACTGAAAGTTCTTCTTTTATATCCAGGTTTTACTGTAGTGTGGCTTTGTGATGGTTGAGAACACTGACAGCACTTCTTATGCTTGATCTGAATCAAGCACCCTTTTAAATATTTGCAAGTGTTGTTATGCAGCGTAAGCTACCTCGAATTGTTAAGATCTTTAAACTCATAAGTAGTATTAGGTTCAGTTTGTTATTTTTTCTATTAACATCTGACCCATAGTATTTTTCTGATTAATTTGATAGGGGATCAACCATCAATAAGACTGAAAAGTCCCTTTACTTCAGCAGTCAAACAGGTCTTATATATTTTATAGGATAAATATTTTACAATTTAATATATAAAAAAAAACCATGTTTATTTTTTAAAAAAGCTGATTTTTTTTGTGTTTATAATCAGTGTTTACTGTCAGATTTCGAATATCTGGCATGACAAGCGTACCACTGAAATGTACATGCTCCCATGACATTGCCCCTAAAGATTCATCCTAATTGGTCATTTCATCATTTGTTTTCCTTACCAGGAGTTCACGAGAAAGTATCCCGCGCCTCTCCATTCAAGCGAGCTTTGTTTGCCTTCGCGTTTGAGTACAAGAGGAAGTGGGCGAAGCGTGGATTCCGTTGCCCTCTAGTAGATAAGGTAACTTCTTACTCTTTTGAAGACGAGTTCCTTGTTTAATATTAATAATAATAAATACCGTTAGGTATTGTATATTTTACGGTACATGACCAATTTACAAGAAACAAACATTAACAAAAAATAAGATTTTTTTTTCTTCTTCTTTTTACAAATACAAACGAAATACATGTCACAAAAGTAAAATTTGAAATATGTCAAAATTAAAAAAGGAGAAAAAAAATTATTCATAGGAATATAAAAAAGTGACTAGAATTTAAATAATGATAATAATAAATTGTACAATATTGCTTGTAGAAAATTCACTGCATGTGAAACTCTGACCAACACCATGCTATTTTACCAGGTCAAGATTCAGCTGATTTCTATTTCTAACCTTCAAAGCGAGTTCAATTCCCGCACCCCTAAAGAATGTCGAACAGTAGTCACCTTGGCCGAGTATAGTTGTGCACTAGTCTTGCCCACACGGTGTCCCGGGTTCAAATCCCGACTGGTTAGAACTTTTACTACCCTATTCTATAGATGTCCGGGGTCCACTTATATCTTATGAGGAAAAATGAGTTGTTAATTGTATGAGTAACAATTAGAGGTGGTATTAGCAGAGTTTAAAGAAGTAATGTAAAGTATTTAGCTACACCACCTACAAACATTGTAAAGTGGCTCTTGCCTCAACACATAAAAATCATACTTTACTTTAAAAGAATATCTAAAAAAAATTAGTTCCCTCATTGTTTTCCATTTTCTCTTCTCTATGTTGGAACAAAGTTTGAATAGGATAAAACATTGAAAAAAATCATTGGTAAAGGCGGCACTCTGTGAATCCAGGGAATTCAGATGTCGTGGGTTCGAAACCCAGCCATGACAAGTTATCCTCCCAGTTGGGTATTTTATCACATAATAATATGTCTTGGGCTTACTGCTGGAATAATGGGACTTTAGTAGTCTTAATAAATAAGTATAATAAGACGATATTATTATTATTATTATAAATTATAAACTAATTCAAACAACACCAAGTAGTCAAACCAGTTTTTCTCTCTTTGTAGATTGTGTGTATTTCTCTCTTTCTTTAGATCGTGTTTGGTCAGACAAAGAAGCTGTTGGGCGGAAGAGTGCGCCTGATTCTCAGCGGAGGTGCCCCCCTATCCCCGGACACCCATGAACTCATCAAGGTGTGTCTCTGTGAGAAAGTGATCCAGGGCTATGGACTCACCGAGACCACCTCCTGTGCTACCGTCATGCATTGTAAGATCACTCAGGGATACCAAGAAGCTTTTTTTTTGTTTAGCTCAACGTCCCTCTAACATTTAGGTTGCGGGTTCGAATCCCGGCCGGAGCGGAAATTTCTGACCGAAATTTTCCGTTTCCGGAATGGCATGGATGTAAAGGTAAAGTGCTCTGAAGTAATGCGAAAGCGGTTCCGGGGCACAACTACCTTAAAAAAAAAAAAAAACATTTAGGTAATTTTAGAGAGGGTTTTACCCTCCATGTGCTGGAAACACACAAACCAGCTACACACCTTAATCTCACCCAGCCTGGGTTTGGCCAAGACTAGCCAGCATCACCAGCCTCGCTGGACGTTGCTTAATTTCAGTGATAGAACTCAACGTTTCATCGACCTTGGGTATTGTAAATTTCAATAATTCATAACTATATTATACTATACGTTTGAAATAAAACGCCCATCCAAACCAACTTGATGACATTGGCAGCATTGCCTCTTTCAAATGCAATGGAAATACAGTCATTGTTAGATCAGTAATAATGACAGCCTTTCATTAACAGCTTTCACATACTTTTTTGTTCCATGACTCCTGAAGTAGTGCTGCATAATATTTCAACTTACATCAATTTTTTTTTTTCACACACACACACACCTTTGATTTAACCAATTGTGTATGTAGTATCATTGAGAAGATTACACAATAATAAATACTTGGGTATATTGATATTTCTGATGGACAGTTATGAAGTGAGAAAAAGTAATCTATAAAATTAACTACTAATACATAACTAACAAATATTCTACTAATACATAACTAACCAAAAAATAAATGAAAGTCTGGGTTTGATGCATTCACACTGTCCAACACTGAGGTTTCGACTTGAATTTCAGATGATGACATGAGCACAGGCAGAGCCGGGGCTCCCACTACAGTGTGTGATATAAGACTCGTGGACTGGGATGAAGGCAACTACAGGATCACCGATAAGCCCTTCCCCCGCGGTGAAATACTCATCGGTGGCAGCAATATTTCTCCCGGTTACTACAAGAACCCGACCAAGACCAAAGAGGAATTCTTCGACGAAGAAGACAAGCGATGGTTTAGGACCGGGGACATAGGGGAGCTGCAACCTGATGGAGTGATCAGGATCATCGACAGGAAGAAGGATCTGGTCAAGTTGCAAGCTGGGGAGTATGTGTCCTTAGGTGAGTTGCTGGCAAACAACTGACAAGAAGAACTGTTCTAAAAGATAGTGGAAGCGTGTTGAAAATGTTATTTCAAGTAAGACAGTTTTTTTAAGTATTAGAAATAAATGCAAAAGATCAATAAATTGTTCTGACGCGAACGGAGGGTAATTCGTGAGGAACCATCTTGTTTTCTAAAACCAACGAGTTGGAGTACGCGCACCGTTTATTTATTTATTTACACTTTATTTTTTATACAATACATACAACAATAAATTATTAACAAAGATAAAAAATTAACAATAGGTATTTACAAAATAAGATATAGAAGAAAAAAATATTTTAAATTTAAATGTACAATGTATTGTAAATCCGGGGCGAAGTTAATGCCTTAGGCATTCTCTGCCACTTAACCCCGTCTGGATACTGAAGCTCTGGAGCCCAGTGTGTGATTGCTTGTGAGTGAAGTGTCTCCCTCAGTGTGTTATGCTAGCAGTACACTCTCGCCCAGGCGCTCGGCATCGAGACCACCCGAGGCGAGGGACCGCGAGACTTGCACACGAGTGCTAGCCGAGCGTAGGCGAGGTGCACAAGTTCACTCTCGCGCTCGGCTGCCCTCGCCTTGCCTCGGCGAGAGTGTACTGCATGCATTATACGTTCTTTCGAACTTCTTACAAATATCAATTAGGTAACAAGATTTTATTTATATATTTTTTTTCAATGTTAAACAACTTTCAAATATTAACATTCCCGTCCCATCTTCACATTCAACACCCGCACTTTCTTCCTCATCCATTAGGTTAACTCTTTACACTTGAAACATTTTCATACTCAGATACACAGCTAAAAGCATTTTTTTTATTATTATTTTTTTTTTATGTATATTTTACTTGAACGATGGTCATTTAAATTTTCTAATTCCAGGCAAAGTGGAAGCAGAGCTGAAAACTTGCCCTGTTATCGAGAACATTTGCGTGTATGGAGACTCGAGGAAAGACTACACAGTAGCCCTTGTAGTACCCAATCCCACCCGTCTCAATGAAATCGCTGAGAAGCTGAGTCTATCTAGTTTGAGTTTTGAGCAGCTCTGCGCCCACCCCGACATTGAGAAGCAAGTGCTCGTCGAGTTGCAAGAGTATGGAAAGAAAAGTAAGTGAATATTTCCATTCTCTCACTGGGGAGCGTATTTTTTTTTATTAAAAAAATACTTATTTAAAATATTTGTGGTGTCATAAAAAAAAATCCCAAAATGAGGAAAATTTAGCAGAATACTAAAAATGTTTCAGCCGTCAGATAAAATTTGCTTAAAGAAGTACGCTTTTGTGCATGGATTTTTTTTTAAAATTAGTACGCACCTACACAGCAAAAGGAGACTCCGTGTCGAGGAGTCATTTGGTTCAGCCATTTATGAGGAGCTGCCTTGATTATGAATCTCTATATATAAAACAGAAAAAAGGACTACCTATGTTTGTTTGTCCGGAGTTGTTTAGCCAAAACGGTAAGAGATAGCGAAAAATGTCTCAGAATTGACCCCCCCCCCCAAAACCATTATCGCTTTGTCCAGAAAAACTATAAAAAGTTCAAAAAGGCATTGCTGTCCAGCAGTACGGCTATGCCTTCGTAAATTTGAAATTTAGTCCCGTTGCAAAGCACGGGCAAACGACTAGTGTAAATTAAAAAGAAAAAATAATACAGTTTTTTCGGGTAGACAAGTGTACGAAGTCTACGTGAAGAGCCGCATTATGAAGCAGTGCATTACAGCAACCAGTCACAGTGCACTATAGTCTGAACCCTCTGGCTTATCTTTGTTTAATCTCATTTTATTATTGGGCGCCAATAGTTGCAATGGCATTCATAATTTCTCCTTCAGAGTACCTTTGATTCAAAATAATTGAAACCAGTATCATTTTCTCTGCCACATTATAACAATGTTTCTACTCAAGTCCACCCTTGAGGATTTCTTTTTCCCAAGTGATATTTAGAAAACCATCTTGTTCTCGCACTTGCCAGGTAAACTGGAAAGGTTCGAGATCCCCAACGCAGTGAAGCTGTGCACTGAGGTGTGGTCGCCTGACATGGGCCTGGTCACGGCTGCGTTCAAACTGAAGCGCAAGGACATCCAGGAGAGATATCAGCACGACATTAACCGCATGTACGCATCCTGATTCATAGAGGGCATTCGCCGGCTGTGGCCTTGAAGCGAATGAGTCACCCTGCAGCATGACGAGTCGGACTGATCATTGTGTTACACTCTGAAGGAGACATCGAACCAACATCAACATAACCGTTATGATAAAAGAAGAAAAAAAGTGAACCATTATAGCTGACTAATATCTAACCAGCTATCTATCCAGAGTTAACTCTATAAACTTGGTTTTGTCAGGTTAACTCAATCCATTAATCTGTACGATTAATTTGTATTCAAAATTTCTCAACTAGACTTTTCTACGGAGAAGTTCTAAAACATCGTCATGAACATCGAGTATCAAGCTCATTCAAAAATGACGTTTTATCAGAGCGTTGTCTGTTTATCTTATAATTATCAAGGAGGAAACTCAATACGAGTGTGATAGGGAGTTATTTAACTCTGATATCAGAACTGAAATTTTGTGTATATTTTTGTTGATGTGTGTATCGAGTGTAGTTATCATTGTTGATGTGTGTATCGAGTGTAGTTATCATTGCAAGTGGAGCTGACCTGACGATTTCAGTTTTTTAAAAAGCATGGTGTTATGTACAATGTACATTGTACCTTCTACTTATTGATTGATATTTAGTTGATAAATTAATTACAAAGATAATCTTGGAATTTTAGAACAGCTAAAGTTCTTGGTCGAATAGGCATTTAAAACTTCGATTCTGTTTGTATGACCTATATTTTCAAATGACGAATGACTATATTCCAATTTTGAAATATCAGAATTTTTGTAGTAATTTGCATCCTACATCAAATAGCATCATCATGTGGATTAAATTATTCCTTGATATTTTTCATCTTCATATAAACCCAACCGTACAAAATTATGTTTTCTGAAAAATAGCAGTGACAGAAGTTCAATACTTAAATCTGATACAAATTTAGAAGATACTTGTATATGACAGCACTATCCTGAATCCGTCTGAATTTACCGCTTTTTGGTCAATGTAATACAGTCTTTTATTTCATGTATGTTTTTGTTTTATTTAGAATTTATGGCTAATTATGGTTAATTAATTATTATTTATGTTCTTGTGTTTTGTATATTTTTGATTATTATTACTATTTCCAAGTAAGTTTGAAAGAAAATTATCTATTGCCCTAATTTAATATTCACTCCAAATAATAGATTAATTCAAAAAGACTGCTAAAGAAGTCTGTGCAATTCAAAAGCTTGGCTTCAATTTCTACTCGTATTATTGATTAAAATTATGGAGAAACTTCTTATGAAGCCGTATTTTAACTTTTACTTACAGGTTTTGTTCCATATCTGAATTGTGCGGATTTTTTGTAGCTCCCTGAAAATTTACTTGTTCCTCAAAATCGTCTCTTTTTTCTAATAAAAATCTTTTTTTGCGCTTTTTTTTTTGTCATTTCTAAATTTGTAATATACTTAAGAGCACTCACTATCTTGAATTTTCTCACCTTCGGGCTTAGAGTCCTGATAGTAGCACTCATCTTACTTTGAGGAATCTCAACGATGTGTAACGTCTTTTAAAAAAATCTTTAATTTTATACTGTGATTTGTATTGTTTGATAAAACAATCAAATAATATGACGGTGTGTTTAGGTGTACATAAGTATATAACATTATTATAATACACAGCTTTAATATGAATAAATAAGCACCATTATACAGTGTGTTCAAGAGTCCAGCTACAGCTGATTAAATTTTAAACAATTTAAATCTGGAAAGTTGAAATTTTGCATGTAAACCTGTGCTACGATTTTCAAATTATTTAAAGTTTTTTAATCGGATGCCGCCATTTTGTAAGTTTATAATTAACAAGTAGCCATTTTATTTTAGTAAGCGACTAACATTCTATTTTTTTTTTTTTTTTTTTTTTTCAAGTAATTTTGAAATGTAAACAGAACCGACGAAAAAAGTAGGTAATCTTGAGATTTTAAAAATATCCCCCTTGGCCTGCCTGAAATTTCAACAACAACAAAAAGGTACATTACAGAAATTCAAAAGTTGTTCAGCTGTTGCTGGACTTATGAACACACCACATAAACCAAGATAAACGTGATTTCTTGGAGAAACACCTAAATTGAAAATAGGTTATAATCGGATGCACCTCTAGGCCCTAATTATGAAAACGGTTTAGATTTACTTATCCTACAGCGCATTTATATCAGCTGTTAAGTGATAGTGGCTTGGATTAACTTGGATCCTAGATATTTAACGTGTTTCATAATTCGGCCCTTACCATTAAATTGTTTTAATCACCTGTACAAAATTCCGTCTTTTCTGTTTAAGATAACCCATTAATGCATTGTTTTCTGTTTCCCTGTAGTTTAGTTTAGTCAGGAGTAGGGAGGATCACTGCAAAGCAAGTTGTGCACAGTAGATTTTTACGTAATTTACCCGTAACTTCATCGTTTACTTTTGTAAGTTTTCTCGAGAATGATTGATTGTTTAAATTTAATTAGGTGCTTTTTATCCTTTTCTTGTGTGAAATGAAAAGACCTTCTATGTTTATTTAGTTTGAATTAATTAATTCCCCATGTGGGAAAAGTTAAATTTATATAAATATAAATCATTAAAATAATAATTATCGTATTCTGATTTAATAAAATATTATTATTGAAAACAATTTTCATTTCCTTTTTTATTTGTGGCTTTAGGTAGTGTAATTTAACTCTAAGTTCCGAATTATAAAATAGGATTTTAAAATAACTAGATAAATAAGTCGGGGAACAATACAATGAGGAATTAATACTTATGTCCATGACAGCTCTATAGGTATAGATGGTAACAAACCATAGTGAAAGATAGAAGATAAAGCGAGGCCCAAAGATAAGTCAATTATGTAAATGGAAGTATCATGTACAATTTTACATACTAGTAGTTCTGTGAACTGTAAACCTCACACAGATTCAACTATCGCATTATAAAGTTCAATCAAGCATGAGGACATCGAGACCTTTCAATCAATACCCCACTCGATAGGTTTTAATTAAAAAATATCAAATGGCCCTATTTTTGGCTCTTTTTCGTTTTTACCACAGTACGGCCCTTAGCTTTCAAAATCACAAAGTTTCACTACTGAAACTCAAATATACATATTTTCTTAACGGCTCTACAAAATTTCAAGAGCCTTGCTGTATTAAATAAAAATAGAAAAATCATTTTCAATTTTCACCAACGCCCAAGTGGCCTAATTCGGCCCAAAAACTAAAGATTTAAAACTATTAGGCCCCAATAAACATGTATACTAAATTTCAACAATTTTGAACAATCCAGTCGAGAGTTCTCGCGGAACAGACAGACAAACGAAAGACAAATTGTCCAGTACCCAAGTTAAAACAGAACCTCACTTAGTGAGGTCGCTTCGCTCCCTTACTGCGTTCGGTTGATAAAGAGTTACGCGGAAGTGATGTCCATATAATAATGCACTTCATCTTCTCTGTGGCTACTTGAAAAGTCAAGTTTACCAAACAAAACCAACATTATCATTCAGAAGAATAGACCTGCAACCAAAGCTGTCTCTACATGACTAAATGAGAAAACAAGCATTTTTTAGAATATTATTAAAGTTACAATATAACAAGTTTATTATTTTCATTTTGTTTTATGTATAATACAAAAATAAATAATAATAAAAAATGAAAGAAAGGAAAGAAAAACGATAAACAAAAAATAATTAATAAATTCAAAATAATTAGTATTTTTCTCTATTACAATAAATCTATTACGTTAATTCAATTAGTTATGTTCTGACACAGTTGGACTACATGTGAAAAAAATAGACGAAGTCTTGTAAAAAATGCAAAAAAAAAAGTTAGATCACCCGTTAAAAAATTAAATAAAGTGGTAAACTTTAACTCAAGCGCTACTTAATGTAATGACCAAGTAAATTATTAAATCTGAATAGTAATTATAATAATTAACTGAGAATTAACAAGGATGTACAAATGTACACATCTGAGTCATATCATTGAAAAAAAACCTCTTTTGTAATACATAAACTCCGTGATTTGACAGAAAAACTTACTTGCATCAAATAAGGTACTTTAATTCAATGCTTTTATTTTAAACAACATATAACGTCAATTTTGTGAAGAGTTAAAATATTGAAACGCTCAATACACACCTTTTCGAACTATCAATTCGAACTACGGTTACACACCTAAAAGACACGATTATCAATTTCATACGACACTATTTCATTATTAAAATTATTATCATAGTAATCCAATAATATATAACATTGTTTTTGGAATTATTTGTACCAAACAACAAAAATAATAAAAGACCATTGTGTATAAATATGTACATTTTCATAAAAAAAACACAATACTTCCGATTTCTAATAGATATTAGAAATTTTTCGGAAGTAAAACAGGAATAGTTTTCGAACAAGATATATAAAGAAATATTTTTGATCTAAACTAGGATAGACCAGGGCTGGCTGGAGCAATGTTGAAATTCCCAACATGGTATCTTTTGAAAAAAATAGCCCGATTTAGTCCACTCAGTAATAAAATCATACAAAAAAGACACAATATTCTTTTCCATTGTTCTGGTCAAATAATTCCATGGCACTAATAACACAAAACATATTTTAATTGTAAAAAAAAACACACTTCAATTTTTTTGAAGTCTAAAAATGCAAATTCATATTGAAATAATGGAACAGAAGTATGTTATCTTTTGATTTTAGAGAAACATGTGAATTTCGAATATATTAGAAGCATGAGATAAGGGGAAAAACTCCGCATAATAAGATTGTTGATCGAATGATTTGATCATTTCGGAGGAAAAATCAACTCCTATCCGTTTTTTTTTTTTTAAGATTTTTTAATAAAATTTATTTTTTATAGCCTGTCTTTCATTCTGTGAGGATAGTAAATAAAATAGAACAAAGTGAAAATGTAATTTTTCAAGAGAAATACTTAATTTCACAATACATGGGAAGTAAATCAGTACAAGAAAATCACCTTAGCCAGATGATGATAAGAAATTCAATGTCACCTGAGAAAGAAGAAGAAGGAGAGGGAGAGAAAAAAAAACATAAACTATTTAAGTCAGCATAATCTCAAGAGAAATATGGACGGACTTTGCTTGTGGCTTCGTGTGTCCGCATTGTTTGAACAGTGATAGAAAAAAAATTATGAGGGATGACCTAGGTAAATTTGCCGCACGAGGTATTTCAAAATAATAAAATTTCTAATCGTTCTCGAGAGTATTTTCGACCTGAGAATTTCTCGATTTTATACTAGATTTGGCCTGAAAACTTGAAATTTTTGCTAAATTACAATTTTTTATTGTCTTTTTCTTTTAATAAGTCCTTACATGCCATATTGTGACGGTTCTTCAGAAAGTTTATCTTTTTATGACTACAACCCTTGTAGCGTTCATCACAATTACCTCTATGTGATAATCCAATAATAATCATAATTTTACAATATAAAAGTGAAAACACTCACTGACTGACAGAAGAATGGTAGGACTTTTAAAAAGCCGAAAATTTGTACGAAGTTTTCAAAAAAGTATTTAAATACTCGGAGGGGAGGGGGGTTTAGCCAGTTTCATTGTAAATTTCATTACTTGAAATAGACGACTACACATGCATAACTAGGAATTTTATATTGATGAAGTAATAGGAATATAGTATTGAGTTTATTGAAGTAAAATATTTTGACCCATTAGATTATATTATACTAGCGGGCTGTCGCCCGCTTTGCGGGCCGAGGCATGGCCGTGAAAGCAAAAAATCCTTTTTCGCCAATGGCAGGTGTTGTAGTGGGAGTTTCGAAAAATCCCGTCTTATTGCACATCTAGACTATAAGACAAAGCTACCTACCAAATTTCAGCTTCCTAGGACTTACGGTTTGGGCTGTAGAGCGATGATCAGTCAGTGGTCAGTGAGTGTCTTTGACATTTATATATTAAGATCATAGCTGTCAAAAACAAGGTAAATTATTTAAATTACAATAGTTTTAATATTGGATATCGATTATCAGTTGAGTATACCTCAGGTAACATTAAAATAGTAAAAGTAAAGGAGTTACACTTGAATTAGAATATTGTTTTCAAAAAACTTGTAAGGGAAATAGATTATTGAACACACCTAAATGAGACATAAAATTTGATTTTTCCCCCCCAGTGACGTGCTTTATAAAATAACACCTATGATTGGGGGAAAACAGCATATTTTCTATAGAAGTTGCTTTCAAACATTTATTTTCCTCATGGGTATCTTACAAGACCTGATTGGGAGAACAACACCCCACACTTTGTTCCATTAAGTGTTTTCTAACATCCATTTCCCTAGGTTTTCAACAACAATATTTTTAAATAGGAATTTCGTGATAGAAATAATAATATAACTGTAATAAATTTAATTAAAGGTAAAGCAGTCAGCGTGAGTAAGAAAGGAACATGGCTTGCTAATGTGACCAGGGATTGAGACATTGAGTTGTGATACCAATACAACTGGAAAACAGACAGACATCCTAACTGGGCGATGTAGTTCAAGGATTTGTTTGGTAGGAGACTGCTGTTTCGGATATTAGGCAATCAATAAAATTTTATGAGTGCACAACTGCACAAGAAAAGAAAATAGAACTCACTTATTCGATATTCATTATTTAAATAAACACAGAATAAATTAATCTATTGCTGGTAAAAAGCTTAAAAGAGAGTATAAATATAAACCAGACTCATAGGAGCACAAATAATTAGAAATCCTATACATACAGTATAATTAACTAGACCTCTATTTGTGTCACCTGGAATAAGCAGATCAGAATACACCCAGCGTAATACACCGTACACTTCATATGTACTGAAAAGTGAGGATATCCTTTCCAAATCCAATATTTTAATGAAAATTCACTCTAAAATAATTTTATACTTGTGCTTGTTTAAAAAAAAATGAGATTGCAAAGAGATTCTTATCCTGATATATTATCACTAGAAGCAATGTTCCAACACTCGATGTTAATGGTAGGTGATACAACAGATATCATTTTTATTCTCAACCAAAACATAAGATGAATAGTCTTCAAGAACTACTTCTGGCCATTGCTAAATAACCCTTTGTTGTCACTACTTATATAGCCTCTTTCATAAAAATATTCAAAATTGAACACTGTAACACAGACTGTAAATTGTTGGTTTGGCATAAATTAGAGCAACCTATTTGTAGTTCCTGTCAATCATACAAGGTGAACAAACTGAAAGTCAATTTCCCATTGCTTTGAAGATGTAATGAGATAGAGGCTTAACAGATTGATCATTAAAATAATTAATTTAATCATCATTTGAACGAAATATCTTTTTACCTTAGTTTATCAAATAATAATTTTACTAAGCAATCTATGTCCGACCATCATTCTGTTCAAGCCCGAGGAGGATGATGCAAATAAGAGACTAATTGAAATTAAATTTCAGTTTGACGAGGATAATTGAATGGTAAACTAAAAAAAGTTCTACACTTTCTCTTTTTGAAAAAGAAAAGTATAAATGTAAAATATCTTTTCCTAAGCTAAAAGCCTGAAATAACAGCTTAGGCCCTACTGAAGACCATTGGGGAAATTTGAATGCATCTGACTGTAGACTAGTAGACCAGGGCTGGATTCATGATATCGTGTATATTAGGACTAGATAACCAGGGACATGTCGCGTTTGTTAGGCAGGTTGACTTTCTTCCCCTGCCAGAGAGAATTGTGAATGGTGAAAGCGTCTATGGTGACTGTCAGATGTTTCGTGTGGATTTGAGTGAAGCTTTTCCCCCTGAGTTGTACCTGGGAAAAGAAGAAATAGAGTTAAAAAAAAGTTATCATACCTGTGTTAATCACTTTCGTGATATCACAACTACTCAAACTCGCTTTACCAAATCTACGCTGAAAACGGGACCCGAACCACCGACCTCCAGGTTACAAGTCCGCCGCCCTATCGATCAAGCTACTGAGGTCGGTAAGAAGAAATAGAGATTTTCATATCTATGACCGGTTCTATCAATCAATGACAAAACCGAGTTTTCACGAAAACTCTTGTTTGGCTCAATCTCGGATTGCCTCCTCACATCAGATTTGCAATCGGATTCTACCAAATATTACTCTCGCGGTTTTGTGACACCAGGATTTGAAACAAAACTGTTTGGCAACATTGTAGATCGAAAAAAATGGCGAGAGATTTGGCATTATAATTTGACGGTGAAAAAGATCAACTTTTAAAAATTGGACATTTCGGAAATCTCAATAGATCTTATAAATTTTCATTAGGAACCATACTAAATTTCAGCTCAATCGGACTTGTACATCGCTAGATATGCCAGTACTTCAATAAGCTCATTGAAAAGCTCATCTTTTGAAAAATTAACTTTTTTCAAAGCGCAAAACCGAAATGAGCTTGTCATTAATAATAACACTCCTTAGTGGAAGGTAACCACCAGGCGAGGTTAATGCTCACAGCATTTTCTACCACCTAACCCTCTTAATCCTGTTTGTGTGTGTCGTACCACGGAGGTTTTTTATATATATTTCAATAGTTATATTTTTACAATATATAAGACTTCTCCAAGGACATCTTCCCGAGGCAGTATGCTCAGCACTGAGGCAACATTACCTCTCTGAACAGCGAAACTAAGCCGTTGCCTGAAATATTCCCCGGCGCGTCTGTCCTTCGTCTCAAGGACCAAGGTTTTGGATATGCTGTTAAACATTTCCAAAGCACTTGGTACTATTCTTTCCCCGGGTATCGCACGGGTAGAGGTGCTGTGTCTACTCACTTGAAGAACTGGTCAAACATCCTGTCCGTCACCAGCTTGGGTCCTGTGCCATAGAGTTTGGCCACCTCACTCATCCCATCCTCTGTGTCCGGGTTGTAGGCGTACAGCGCGCGGAACTGACACCTGGCGTCCCGGAACAGAATCAGGAAGTGCCGGGTGTCTTCAGAGCGGTGGATCTCGTCTGGAAAGTAAGCCATCATACATATTTGTGTCAATCAACCACGTCCTATCACATCTGCTCAAACTCGCTTTACTAAAGCCGTAATTTTCTTTCTAACCAAAGTTAACCAAACGGGAATAAAATGAACCAAACTGGAAGCAAGTCATTTTTCTTTTGGAAGAGGAAAAATTTCCTCTTACAAAGTTAACCAAAATGGAAGTAGAAAATTCTTGCTTCCAGTTCTTTTATAGGTTAAGTCCATTGTTTATCTAAGTACCGAAACGCATTATTCTTTTACGAATGTGGTGAAGTTGACCTTGGAATAGAATGGAAATATTTGGAAATATCGAACCTGGAATTTTTTTTTAATCCAAAAGAAAAATAGGCCTTAAATATACGCTGAAACCGGGACTTGAACCACCGACCTCCAGGTTACAAGTCCGCCGTCTTATCGATCAAGCTACCGAGATCGGTTCGTCTGGAAAGTATAGAATACAAAGTTGCTAGATTTATTATTTCCAATAAATTTCTAATATGTATTAGAAATTGTGTTCGTGGTCACTATTCATACAAATGGGTACTCGTTTTTCCTCACGAGTACAGAGTAGAATTTTTGTTCATCGTGCATGCATGCTGGTGCGCTACTCAGCCACGGTGACTACTCTAGTGGAAGTAGCGCTATTTCTAATGCTGAGCTTGATGGTCTTTCACCGGATAAATCACACCGTAGCATTTGAGTTAAATGTGGGCAGTAGTTCCTTAAATTTGTTAAATGAGGTAGTAAAGTGTGCGCTTATTTTTTTTTTTTTTTTTTTTTTTTTTTAAAGAATATATATTTTATTAAAATTTACAGATAGAATATGGATGTCAATTCTTCTGATGGAAATGCTCCCAACATGCTGGCAGCATTACCTCTCTGGATTGTCATGCTTATTTTCGCTACTAGGTGACTCATTGATTGTGTGTTCCCTGTCTTCTCAATCATCTTTTTTCCTATCTCCTGAATAAAGTTGTATAAATTGTATAAAGTTAAATTTGTATATGCGCTCAGTTGTATAAATGAATAAAGTGGTTTTCTGACCTAGCACGCGATTCTTGGCGTCTCGGTTGACGGCCCCAGGAAACACACAGTACTCCACTGCGTTCAGAATGATGCCACGATTCGACTTGGTCGCCGGTTGTTTATACAGTCTGAAAGAAAACCAAATAGAAAAACAGTACTAAAATAAAAATCATTTTTGGCACGACAGAATTTCCTTTCACTTGAAACTATCGTGAGAAGCTGTTCACAACCCCAAGGGTTTCTACTGAAAAATAGTATCAACTATTTCCAGACCAAGCAACATACATACATGTTTCACACTGAGAAAATTGGTAAGTGGATAGTTGTTGTTGTAACCAACAGGCCTTGGATAGAGACCAACTTAAGTTAAAAATTTAGCTCGTCCTAAACCGCGCAAACCTACATAGGTATGTGCGACCAACCATCGTGAAAACTTGGACATTTTTACAAAGCATTAAACCTTGTCTGGCTGGGGGACTATAAACAGGGAGTAGACCAGCAGTCTGGATGGGGGACTATAAACAGGGAGTAGACCAGCAGTCTGGCTGGGGGACTATAAACATGGAGGAGACCAGCAGTCTGGCTGGGGGACTATAAATAGGGAGTAGACCAGCATTGGCTTGGTTCTGGGGGCCCTTGTCAATTATTAGCCTCCTTGTAAAGACAGTGGTAGAAGTGCTGAGTCATTCCTCCACTGTCTGGCTACCATCGTTCACGATGACGCCACCCTATGATGATATGATGATTAAACCCTTGGGAATTCAAATTCAATACTGGCTATTCCCGACCCCACTCGGCTGGGTGAGGTTTATTTGAGTAGCTGGTTTGTGATTTTCCAGCGGAGGGCACAACTCTCGTTGAGATATGACCAAGCAGTTGAAGGCGAAATAAAGAAACTCCTTGGGGCACTTTAAGCTAGACTAGACTGGCTTGTTGAGATTGGCTAGTTCTAAGTCCTGTAGGGAGTTACACTTATTTATTTACACTTTATTGATAGGACATAATATAGAATACAAATTATTACAAATTAAAATACAATATAATAGAAGAAGAAAAAAGGGGAAAAAAAAAAATATATGTCCTAACTAAAGGGCGGGGTTATTGCCTTAGACAATCTCTTCCACTCACCTGGGGCCGCAGTAGTCACTGCCGCTCTCACTCACGGTGTCGTCAAACCTGTTCCTTATCCTGTGCAGGGGCAGGGAGCCAGGGCCGGAGGGAGAGGAGGGGTGGTGGGGAGAGGGCGCGCGCCGGGAGGGGGTGCCTAGTCCCAGCCCCGAGTCTGTGTCGCCCCTGTACAGCATGGAGTCCTGGTCACAGGAGGAACCTGCGGGGGGAGGAGAGGAAAGTGTGTAGGGGGCAGTCCTGCTCAACAAACTGCAATTATTGGGTTATCTATCCTCCTGAGACCTGGGCATGTTTTCCCGAAAGTACTGATTTAGACCTGGATGTACTGTTAAAAGTACATAAGACAGATACTGCTTGAGTCCTCGGCATGTATTCCAGAAAGTACTGATTAAGACCTGGCGTACTTTTAAAAGTACATGGAGTTTTCAAAAATTTCCGACGGTTTTTGAGAGAAGATAGTAGTGTGAAGTGAAGTTGTCTTATGTCTATGGACTGACTTGAATATAAAAATAATGTACAATATTGTAAGAATACAGTACAGCTTCACATAAAGGTTGATTAATGTTTTATTTACAAGGACTTTGGACTTGTGTGCGTTTAGCTTTGAGGTTTGTGAGAGTACCTCTGACAAATAATCCAACAGCAGGAGCTTAGGAGAAGCTTGGATCACATCCGTGCTTTTTTAAGCAAGCAATCAAATCAAGACTACTAGAGGTTACTGGTTTTAAAGGCAGGATTCTCAAGTTGTAATTTGAATATTAACCACTGAAAACTAACTATCTTCTTGAGTTCAACATTTAAGCACTCAAAATTTTAATATACGAAGAAAGGATTTACATTTCATGAATGTAAAGTCACTTTTTATAGGAACCACACAACTTAACTCGATCAGTAAATTTGGGAGGAGTGAAATATTTTCAACAAATTGCTACATAGGAGAGAAATGTGGATATAGAAAATTATACATACATACATAGAACCAAAATTACTCACAATTATTTATGTACATGCATTTAGTTACATTACTACCACCACAAATTAAAGAAGCAACCATTTAAAAATGAAAAAGTACAAATGGTAAAACATTAATTAATACATATATGTACAAACGTTTGAAAAAAAGTGGGACATGGGTTTCAAAAATTTCTTGTTTGTTTTTAAAAAAAATATTTTTCTGTCAAAATTTATTTGAAAAAAAAGAAGTAATGAAAATGCTTAACATTATCATGAAGAGGATTTTTAAAATTTCAGGTAATTTTCAACATCTGCTCTTCTTGTGATTGATTTCTACAGATAAGTTTACTTCGAAACTTCCAACTGAATCTAAAAACTGTCTTGTTCTAATAAGAGCAAAAGCTACCAGCATTCATTTGTTACAACAGAAAATGTCTCAAATTTCAGTCGTGAGAGAATACCTGGTTATTCTTATAGAGAATAACATTCATACATAATTATGTGTCCCACTTTTTCTGGCAAACGATAGTTCTGACACTAACCCAATCAATCATGCAATTTAAAAATAATGCTATTTTTTATGAGTACGCAATATAAAATTATTATTTAAAATGAAAAATACGCATGTCGTTGTCGATACCTGGAAACATGGAATCTAAAATGTATTATTGAAATTATGTATTCCTGAAATAACTACTAGATATGTTTAGAGAAAATATTGCACATTGCATGCTGCCACATGGACACAGATAAAATATGAATCATGCACTTTATATTCCGAAGAATTAAAAAAATATGTAAATGAAATTAGTAATAAAATGACTCATTAAAATTAAGTAAGTAGGTACTTCAAATAGATTCAAAATCTTGAGAGACAACCTATTTACAAAATTGTACATAATATTACTGTCTGAACAAATATTATAAACCTTTACCATTAGTAAATAATAGCTAAGTAAAAGCAGATTATCAATAAAAATATGAATGATCCTACTTCTACAGAGTTAAACTTAATCTAAACGTACAATTAAGTGACATGGAAATAATAAAGTTACTGTGAACCTAACATGGAAGTGTGAGTAGAGGCTGTTCAGCAAGACAATGTTTAGTTTTCATAAATGGATCATGGTAGTTTTTGATGAAGAAGAACTTTCCAAGCTGTCAATTTTAGATTTTTTTCAATAAGTTTTACTTTTAAAAAACTTTTGTGCATTAAGGAATTTTCATTACAGAGACCTATTAGGACAATAGCTTGATAATGAAAAAAGGTTGAACTTCATTACCTAGCTATTGGGACATCCAGATTTGAGAGTGAAAAAGCTCAACTTTTAAAAAATAGACATTTTGAAAAAAATTAATAGCTCTTATACAATGCCATTAGGAACCATACTAAATTTCAGCTCAATCGGACTTGTACTTCGGGGGAGATATGACATATGCCAGTATTTGAATAAGCTCATTTAAAAGCTCAACTTTCGAAAAATGGACTTTTTGGATAGCACATAACGCCAGTCATATAAAATTGTCTTGAAACCTTGAAAAATTTGGAACTACTTTTCAGACTATTTAATACTCGTAAAATTTGCGTTTAGGTTTACTTCGCCACATACGTTAAATCTCTATGTTTATTATTCTCTAAGATCTCTAATGTTATTGATCTAAACAAATTGAACTAGTCACTTTGGGTATTATTGAGTAGTCCAATTCTCAAATAAACAAGGATAAATTATTGCATTGGTTGAGATCCACACTCACGGATCACCTGACTACCAGGAAGTGATTAGACCATCACTGCATATTAAATACCTGTCAAGCGGGTTTACTAGAAAAGCCATTTTTTTCCAGCGCATTTCCTTGGCAGTGAAAAGAGGCAATGCAGGCTGCATTCTGGGGACTTTTCCATCAGGAAATCCCCTTCAAATGATCGATGATTAAGAATTTGATAGATGTATTTAAATATTGTTGAATTTGAAAAATTAAATATAATATCATTTTTGTTATTGGACGACACAATTCACGTTAAAAACTACCATTTCCATTCATGTTATCCCAGTTGATGTAGGTCTTTCCACCGAGTGAAGGGGGCAGGGGAGGGTGGGACAGGTTCTTACCACTTAAGTTCATAAGGGAATTAGACTTGCGGGGGGGTTGAGAGCTGGGGCGCGTCTGATATCTACTTCTGGGCTGGCGCAGCTGTGTGCGCCGATGCAGAGAGGAGGTGCGAGAGTGTTCCGAGTACGAGGGTGACGGATCTACAGGGCCACAACAAACAATACTATTCCAATACTCCCCAACACAAGCGTCTACACTTAACTGATGGTAATTTTTTTTTTTTTTTTAATATTCATTTATTTATTTATTTATTCACAAGACAATAATAAGACAATGTACAATTGTATCTGGTACCTATCCCTTGGGATTTAACCCAGCAGTTGAATTTCTGACGGTAAAAATAATAGTGGATTCTATTTATACTGCTCGAACAGTTCTCATTGAACTCGGCATTTTTACTATTATTACACAGTCTTCAGATTTAAATTAAAATGCATTTTATATTTGAGCCCGCGCCTTGGTATTGACGAGTCAAATGCTTTTTTTTTGTACTACTGAATCAATTTGCTTGATTGATTTTTTATATCTACCAATCCACCAGTTAACACCCCATAGCTATTTTTATATGACTTCGTTTCAGCGTGTAGATGGGGCTATTGATTATTGTTCAGTATAATAAAATAATGTTGTTTCAACACACAGGAGAAGACCCAGTGCATGTTTGTAATTATATGTGACCACTTCCTTCGATATGTTGTAAGAGAATGGAATTTCCTCCAGCATGTTTGTTTTTCCAATGTGTAAATTAGCTTCCAGATGATATTAGGTGTTTATATATTTTGGAAGCTACAAATAGATAAGTGAAAATTAATGCTTGTGGAGATTTTTTATTCGTAATGGTGTGGTTAGTACTACTCTATTACACTGTCGAGCTAGAATAAACTTATCTACTATAAACCCATAGTATTAGGGTTTTTTTAAATCTAAATGTAAATGATAACTTTGATTTTTTATATGGGTACTGTGGGTAAATTTTCCATGTTTTTTGTTAAACTAAATGCAAATCATACAAAACAACAACACACTACTTGGGTACTAAGAGGTAGCAGCAAACAATAAGAAGTAAAGGATTTTAAAATGGAAAAATCAAAGGTAAATAAAATAAGATAATAAAGCTTTCAAACTAGGGACAGCAAGCTTACAAAACTTCACAAGCAATTCGAATTCGTCTGGAGATGTGTCAAAATTTATGAATATTGAAACTCAATTTTTGAAAAAGAGCTTTTTTATGGGTGTCTCGCAGACGGAAGTTAAAAATTAAGTCGTAAAAATAACGTTACAGGTTAAGCGTTATTATGTATAACACGAAATATCAAGGAAAAGCAAAATCAACTCACAGATTAAACGAATATCGTAGGACAAAAATATAAAAATCTTAAAATGGACAAATATTTTGTACAGTGTTTCTTAGCTATAAACAGCCTAAGCACGCAAAAATAATCATAACCGTGTAAAATCCCACATAAGACACAAAGAAGGGACAAATGCAAAAATTCACTGATATCAAAGTATATTAAATTTAAAATATCACTCGAAAAATAAAAATGACTGATATACTTGTGAGCAATTTATCACAAAGTTTTAAGCTCTTTTGAATATAAGATCAAATTTTAATATTTATCTAAATCTGAAGAGTTATGACAACTGAAATATGTAGGAAACCCCATTTATCTATGCCGCTAATTATTTGGTAAGGTCTGAATTATTAATAAAATAAGCTACTTATTGACAACGCCAATAGACAAAGGGATGACAAATTTTCATTATTGGATAAATTAGGCCCTCCCAATTTGGTGAGTAGAGCTTGACAGCTGAAAACTTACCTCGTGAAGTTGTCTTGTAAGATCCTCTCCTACCAACTGTTCTACCGGGAGAAGTACCTCTACTGTCATCTCCGAAATCTGAAACATAAGTACGAGAATTTCAGAGTATTGATTAAAACGCTTTCAAAGATTTCTACATGTCTACAAAGCTAGTTTGTACTATTTCTAAAAATACACTGCCAATTATGCACACAATATTTCCTCGTGAATGGTAAACAAAATTTTCAATTTTTACTATCGCTAGATTTAAAGAATTTTTAACGAATCACTTGTATGTATTTACAAGAGTTCTCAACTGATTCTCTTCAAATTTGTTTGATATGGTAGAATACCGTTTTTGTAAAATCTGTATCGGCAAGTGGTGGATCTTGTTTTTTGACTTATTTCTCCAAAATTTCGGATTTTCTTAAATACCAGAGTTAAATTAAAATCAATTAAAAAATAAATATAAATAGCCTATATAAAACAATAATATGCATATAAATACATAATTTCATCAAATAAGAATACCGTTTTTCCTACATTCTAGATTCTACAAAAAATTATGTATCGGCAAGTCGTGGACATTATTTTTTGGTCCAAAATTTCGGATTTCATTAAATTTATATCAGAGCTCAATCAAAATTTATTAAAAAATAATTATGTAAAACGTTAATACATACAGAATTTCAACAAAATCGGGTGTACCGTTCACGAGATATGAGCGTATACTTAAAAAGTTAGTGATCAAGCGCATGGTCTCTATCACCAGGAACCGCTAGTGCGAAGTTGATGAATGGGAACATCTGCAATACGTCTCTTATATGTGTACAAAATTTGGTCGAAATCCGTTCAGTAGTTTCTGAGATTTGCGCGTTACAAGGAACGAATTTAACAGACCGACAGACAGCATTTGGAGATTGGCTGTCGTGAGAGCCACACGCATCTTTAAGAACGTGCGTATTACTTGGTTATTAAAAATGTATAGTTCTTTCAAAATGAATTAATTTTAATTTTGAGTTATACCAGTGTGTAGAGAAAGTGTTTTTCTTGAAAACAATATTTTTAATAAAAAAAATCAGATGTAAAAAACTGCTAAAATATCTTACTAACAGTTGTAAATTTGTGAATTAATTTAAATATTTTTGTGTTCTGTGCCTCAAAGCTGCGTGAGTTACGTAAGTCATTCAACCTAGGTCAGTGACCTTGAACCTTACCTCATTCATTCAGTGGTATCTGTATTATACATACACATGTAAATAATAGATAATTGTACATAATAGGTACATGGATTAGTTCTATCTGATAAAGATAAGATAACAGTGTGATTAGAAGAGAGCCTCTCTTCCAATACGCAGCGTTTCCTAAACTGGTTGAGGGACACTGTCCCTTACATGAAAGGGGTGACTCAAAATGAGCGGTAAGGATGAAGAGGAGATGAATCAACAGGATTACACACGAGATGCAGAGAACGGTAAGGAAAAAAACATGCATGAAGGAGATTCCGATGGGAAAAATGAAAATGAAAGTTTACAATCTATTGAGGATTTAACAGAAGCAAAAAATGTATTAGGTAATAAGGAATATGAAAAGGGAGTACCATTTTTCAGCCGCAGCAATCTTACTCCTAGGAGTCCGGTAGACACAGCGGAGACTCCCGCAGGGGTACTCGACCTCAGTGCCGTAGCAAAAAATGAAACTCCTAAAAGAACTAACTTAGCAAAAAAAAGGAGATTAACATGTTCACCGGAGTGGGACACTTGTATGGATGAATATCGGAAAACAGTAGAAAAGATCTGTAGGAAGTCCGACATGCTAAATAGACTAACAAGGGAAAACAAAAATACGAAAAAGGAAATAAAGGATGTAATTAAGTCACTATCAGATATTGTGAAAGATGTAAGGAAAATAGAACAAAATTGGGTACAAAAGTATAATGAAGAACTATTCCCTTCTCTAGATTCTTCTCTTGAATACATGGAAGAGGATGAAACAACAGAAGGGAACAACGAGGAAGATGTAGTGTCAACTACTAAACCAGTTTATTGCAACAAGTGCAATATTATGATAAATAAAGAAAAACATGACTTAGATAATATTCATACAATGATAAAACAATTGGGATGCCAACCGGCAGAGGAAGAACTATACGAACTGTTGACCATAGACTGGCCTGATCCAGCCTTCTGCAATACAGAGAAAAAAGAAGGAAAAATAACAAAACAACCACCGGAAAAGACTAAAGTTATATTGGTGGAAAAAGAAGAAGCAATTAGATTAATGAATAAAGAAGTAAACTGGATAGAAGAGTTAGTAGAACAAAAAGGAATTTTGAGAACCGCCAGTGAACGTTTAAACAAACCAATTTTCTGTGAGAAAAAGAATAGCTTTAAGGTGCTAGGCGAAAATAATAACATAGAAAGTCCTCATAAAAAAGTATTCTTGATGGCGATCGAGAATAAATTGGATAGAAAAAATTTACTGGATTTGTACAATGCAATTAAGATAATAGGGGAAAATATTGTCATGGAAAATGAACTAAATGTAACTATAGCAGGAGTTTTTGATGAATCTGTTGCAAGAAAGATGCTAGAACTAGTATTTATAACACAAAAAATAAAATCCACACTCATTATTCCGAGTGTAGGGAAAAAACACGTAGATAAGAATACAGAAGCAATCATCATCAGGACTGGAGAGAATACCTATGCAGACATGGCTAGAAAAATTAAGGATGGGATCAAGCCCGAGACTTTGGGGTTAAACATAAAATCATTTAAAGAAACAAAAGATGGAGATGTTCTTATTGTAACAAAAATAGGGGAAGCTGGAACTTTAAGAACAGAAATCGAAAAAAAAATTGAAGACGCCCAAATAGAGAATAAATTTGGCATGGAACAGGTGAATATTCTGGACTTAGATCCTTCATGTACAAAAGAAGAGATTACGGATGTAATCAGTAACACAATAGAAATTCCTAAAGAATTTATTAATGTCAAAAACCTTAGGTCAAATAGACGGGGATGCTCGATTGCTACAGTAGCGCTTCCAGCAATGGATGCTGATAAACTAGCGAAAGTAGGCATGATTAAAGTTGGATGGATCTGGTGTCGAATTAAAACCAAGGTCACCATAACCAGATGCACCAACTGTCTTGAAGTTGGCCACTCGACTATTTATTGCAAGAGACCTCGCGACCATAACAGGAAATGCTTCAACTGCTCGCAAGCCGGACATATGGCTATAGAATGCACTAGTGAAAAATACTGTACTAAATGTCGCATATCAGGACATAGAAACGATACCTTTTCTTGCCCTTTCTATAGAGAATTGGTACATCAATAAAAACACCATCATGACATCACAACCTATAAAAGTAACACAAATAAATATGAACAGATGTCATATGGCACATGATCTTCTAAAGAAAAGAGTCGAAGAAAACAAAACAGATGTGGTTATAATTAGTGAACCTAACTATAATAGAATAAGAGAGAACTGGTATGTGGACAGTAAAAAGATGCTGCAATTTGGGTAGTTAATAAACAAATTACAATCTCAGATCAAGCTAAAGGGGAAGGAGTTGTCATGGTTCGTGTTGGGAGTGTACTTATATTTTCTATCTATGCTAGCCCCAACTCACACACTTTGACCAATATTTTAGACCAAACGAGTGCCATGAAGTCTTCAAGACCAGGAATTCCCTCTGTAATAGGTGGTGACTTCAATGCCAAATCCCCAGCATGGGGATCAACGAGACTAAATAATAGAGGCATAGAAATGACAGAGTGGATAGGATCTGAAAACTTAGTAGTGCTTAATGATGGGATCCTTCCAACTTTTGTCAGAGGACAACAGCAAGCCTGGCTAGACCTCACAATCGTGTCAGAGGGATTGGTAGTATACACTGAGGATTGGAAAGTCATTGAAACAGAGAGCGGATCTGATCATCAATATATCGATTTTAAAATTAGTAAGGGAGCTCTGGGAGATAATCGGAAATATTGGAACGAAACAAAAAAGTCCAGATGGAATACAAAAAATATAAATGTTGAGGCTGTTGAAGAAGGATTCATTCAAAGGTGGAATAACCGGACGTCAGATTCAGTTGAAGAATTCATCACCTCAGTTGTTAGTGGTTGTAAAAAAGGAATGGTGAAGACAAAACAAGCAAAGAAAAGACCAGTACACTGGTGGAATGAACAAATTAGCAATGCCAGAAAAAATACGATTAAAGCTAGGAGAAAATTAACGAGATTTAGAGGAAGAAACCGAGACATACAATTAGATGATACAACTTTGATGAATGAGTATAAAATAACAAAAAAGCTACTACAATCAGAAATTAAGAAATCCAAAAAAATGGAGTGGAAAAAGCTGTGTGAAGAGGTCCAGCAGGATGTATGGGGAAAAGGATTCAGGCTGGTCATGAAAAGACTGCAGAAACCCGAGGCAGTTGCCCCGGAACTGATGGAGCGAGCCATACAAGCTCTATTTCCAGACCATGGAGAGACGGAATGGGTGAGTGAGAATGGGGAGGAGATAGAGACAGGCGAGGAATTTACTGTAGAGGAAATAATGGCGGTGGTGTTAGCTACAAAAACAGGAAAATCGCCGGGACCTGATCTAATACCTCCAGAGATTGTGAAAATAATATGTTTTAAATTTCTAGATGTAGTACTTAACATAATGAATGCTGCACTTAAAAATTCACAGTTTCCAAAGCAGTGGAAAATTGCAGAGGTTGTCTTGATCCCTAAGAGTGGCAAAGATAATACCAACCCAAACTCATACCGACCGATCTGCCTCATAAACACCTTTGGGAAACTGCTAGAAGGACTTGTAACAAAACGACTGACAGAACATCTGGAACAAAACAACAAACTATCGATCAGACAGTTTGGTTTTAGAAACGGTAGGACAACCTGTCAAGCGATAGAGGCTGTACAAAAATTGGCAGAAGAAGAATTGAGAAAACCCAGCAGATCGAGGAAATTTTGTATCATGGTGGCGTGCGATGTGGCTAACGCGTTCAATTCCGCGCCTTGGCAGGCCATTCTAACAGCTATGAAGGAGAAATTTGTTCCACAATACCTAATAAAGCTTTTGGAAAACTATTTGACAGACCGGAAGCTGGTAACAGCTGACGGAAAGCAATATAGCATGACAGCGGGCGTCTGTCAAGGATCCAAAATTGGGCCGACCCTCTGGAACTGTCTGTATGATGGTGTCCTGAACTTACAAGTAAAGGAAGATGTAACACTGGTAGCATTCGCCGATGATCTGGCAGTTATAGTGAAGGCAAGAACAGAAGAGGAAATAGAACACAAAACAAATGACACTCTAGAAAAGATACGAGTATGGATGACAGCCAACAAATTGACATTAGCACCGCACAAAACGGAATTTATTAACCTAAGCGGCAGAAAAAGAACCAGACCTCTCCAGATAAAAATACAAGAATCAATTGTAAAAGAAAGTCAGAAACTTCGATATCTCGGAGTTTATCTGGACCGATCTCTTACCTTCGGAAAACACATAGAGGAGGTTACGGAAAAAGCTCTGAGTACAGTTATGGCATTGGGGCGAATTTTACCAAGAGTGGGCGGAGCAAGTGAAGACAAAAGAAGATTATACGAATACGTATGTCAATCAAAAGTGTTGTACGCCGCCTCCAACTGGATCTCAGTACTTAAGTACAATAAATTTAGAAAAAAAATATTGAGCACACAGAGACAAATGGCTATGAGAATTTCCCGGTGCTACAGGACAGTTGGAACGATGTCAATTTTTGTTTTGGCTCGATCGATTCCATGGGATCTATTGTCAGAAGAAAGAGTTAGAACTATTGGAGGAGACGATGAAAAAAAAGCAGAAGAACGTAGGGAAACAATGGCAAAGCTACAACTAAGATGGGAAATAGAAACAACAGGACAGTGGACAAAAAAACTAATTCCATACATAGAACCATGGTTTTACAGAACTCATGGAGAGATAGATTATTACATGGCTCAGGCAATGTCGGGACATGGTTGCTTTATGTATTATCTACACAGATTTCACATAACAAATTCGAATTTATGTATATACTGTAGTAACAAGATCGATACCTCACACCATACTTTATTTGAGTGTATAAGATGGGAAAGCAAAAGAAGGGATTTAAATATTTAATTAAAAATTATACTGACAGCAGAAAATATAGTTGGAATCATGTTGGAAAGTCGAAACAATTGGGATTTAATCAAGAACTACATCTCTGGAATACTGAAGCAGAAGAATAAAGATATTGATAGATGGAAACAAGAGACAAGAATTCAAGACCCGGACATAAGTAATGATAATCTCAATGACATAACATCGTAGTTATTTATCTATACATATATCTATAAAAAGATATGTAGGTGATATCTTCACATATGTATGAGGTGTTTGTAATATGGAGGTGATGTGACAAGAAAGAGTAAGCGGAAGATGAGAGAAAGTGAAAGAAAATACCTAAATGTTACATAAACCTAATTATATATATAAAAAAAAAAAAAAAAAAAAATGTACATAGATAATAATAAAAAAAAAACACTAACCACCTGTGAATGAGTCCTTTTAAAATTGTAGAAACGCAATTTAGGTAGGGAATTAGACATAAGTTTTCCCTGTAGAGGGAGGAGGGGGGAGGTGGCAGCACCCCCCTCCTCAACCTACAGCCTATTTCCTAGAATTATTATATGTAAAATTGTAAGACCATGCACATGTGGTTAATACATTAAGTATGTAAGTATGTACATTAGTATTACTGTATTAGAAAGAGAGAGAGAGCGAGAAAGAGAGAGAGAGAGAGAGAGGGGGGGAGAGAGAGAGAGAGAGAGAGAGAGAGAGAGAGAGAGAGAGAGAGAGAGAAAGAGAGAAAGAAAGAAAGAACAGGTAAGGGAATAGAGAAAAGAGAAAAGCAACAGGGCATGAAATAGATAATGTATTGTGTATTGTATTGTATTTTATTGTATTGTATTGTATTGTATTGTAGTATATTGTAATTGATGAAGGGGCCATATATTGTAAGACTCTGTCTGAGGAAGGATGCATCTAATAAAGAGCTGCCCTGAAGTAATATCTTGTATGGTGCCGGGGCAGCCTCTTTCGTGTGTATGATGGATGATGAGGGGGGTTTTTAGTGGGTCGGTTTGCATCATCCTGAGAGGGTCCTCTACCCTTTCCGAGTGGTGTACATCATCCCCACACTGTCTATTGTCACTACGACAATATTCGTCCTAATCTCAGCATTGACACTCACACTCTAATAAGAGTGGGAGTTTTAATGTTGGGAGTAAGAGAGGATTTTACCTCCCGGGCATCCCCACCCAAAAAAAAAAAAAAAAAAAAAAAAAAAAAAAAAAAGACCGACAGACAGACACAAAACCAAAGTTGCTCAGTATGAAACGTCCAGAAAAATGAAAAAAATTGAAATCGGAACAAAAACATATTTCTTTTTTACACAATGCTTCCAATTTCCCACTAAGTGAGGTTCTGTTTTACCTTGAAGCGACCTCATAAGTGAGGTTCTGTTTTACCTTGAAGCGACCTCATAAGTGAGGTTCTGTTTTACCTTGAAGCGACCTCATAAGTGAGGTTCTGTTTTACCTTGAAGCGACCTCATAAGTGAGGTTCTGTTTTACCTTGAAGCGACCTGAATAAGTGAGGTTCTGTTTTACCTTGAAGCGACCTCATAAGTGAGGTTCTGTTTTACCTTGAAGCGACCTCATAAGTGAGGTTCTGTTTTACCTTGAAGCGACCTCATAAGTGAGGTTCTGTTTTACCTTGAAGCGACCTCATAAGTGAGGTTGGGTTTTACCTTGCAGCGACCTCACTAGGTGAAGTTCTGTTTTAACTTGGGTAGGTACTCGACGATTTGGCTTTTCTTTGTCTGTTCTTCTATCTGTTCCGCGATAACTACCGACCGGGTACTTCAAAATTGTTGAAACTTAGTATTCATGCTCATTTGAGTCCTAGAAGCAATGCTCTTGAAATTCTGTACAGTCGTTAAAAATTTGTGATCGTGAAAGCTAAGGGGGCCGCACTGTGGTGAAAAAAAAAAAAAAATCGAAAAAGGGCCCCAAAAGTGGCCCGGTTGATATATTTTTTTTTTTTTTTTTTTTTTTAATAAAACCAAGTTAAAACAGAACCTGACTGCGTTCGGCTAATTATTATCTAATTCCTTGAGAAATTGTTCAAACAAAATTTTCTGTTCATAAATACGGCTGTAAAAGAGTAATCACAAATGTAACTTTCATCACACATCCCCAGAGAGTGTAATGACTCTGGATATAGTACAAGTTACCGCACCAAATAAAACATATCCAAACTTTGCTGTCAATAGCCATGCCTCGAACCTGAGGATGCTTCAACGTACCTGAAATGAAGGAGGCAGAAGGATGCTTCAACGTACCTGAAATGAAGGAGGCAGCCTGAGGAGGCTTCAACGTACCTGAAATGAAGGAGGCAGCCTGAGGAGGCTTCAACGTACCTGAAATGAAGGAGGCAGCCTGAGGAGGCTTCAATGTACCTGAAATGAAGGAGGCAGCCAGAGGAGGGTTCAACGTACCTGAAATGAAAGAGGCAGCCTGAGGAGGCTTCAACGTACCTGAGATGAAGGAGGCAGATGAGGAGGCTTCAACGTACCTGAAATGAAGGAGGCAGCCTGAGGAGGCTTCAACGTACCTGAGATGAAGGAGGCAGCCTGAGGAGGCTTCAACGTACCTGAGATGAAGGAGGCGGATGAGGTGCGTCTCGTCTCGGCGAGGCAATCCTGGGAGCCTCGGTAGTAGTCGCGTCTCATATTGGTGTTGGATGAGGAGGCGTTGCTGAACACTACATGATGCAACAATGTACGTGCAAGATACAGATGATTAATATGCAGTAAATTCGGGAAGAGTCGTTTCTCAAAATAAAGTAGCTAATAGGTGTACCTCAGCAAATAGGCTGAATTGGAACCAGTTATTCTGATATATGTATTAATTTTGATGTATGTAATATTTCTGTTCCAAATAAAGGTTTATTTATTTAATAGGTGCTCAATTGCTCATGCTCATATTTA
>CM044956.1:30338716-30411216 GCA_024516035.1 Bactericera cockerelli
CCAGGCCGGATCTGCAATCCGTTTTTTCGGATTCGCCTTTATAACTGCACAAAGTGATTTTTTGCAACTTTCTGAAAAAGTCCGACTTTGGCTTATTCTTCAGGTCAGAACTTTTTTCCTATTTAAGATGAGTTGATTCTGAACATTTCTGCAGAAAGCCAACAAAATTGCGATGTTTCTAGCTACACTACTTTGTTTTTTACGATTTGGTTTGGCATCTTTTTTGACACCTGAATAGAAAAAAAATTCTCATGTAAGTTTTTTACACTTTGAAACACTCAAGATTTTCCCGAGCAAATTTTGGCACAGACATGGGCAAGTTTGATAAAAGTTGGCGGCCACCCCAAGGATGCTAAAAAATAATTTTACGATTTTTTATCACGTGATCTTCTGGGAAAACGAACCAGGTAAGTCTCAAAAAATGATGTTCAAAATCTTAAAAGTGTTGACCGTGTAGGGTCGTCTTGTACTCAAAGAGTAATTAGCTATTTATGTCTGATAATTATTTTCCTTGGAATTAATTAAAGGCCAGTCAAATGAATGATTGTTTGTTTCTCGATGATAGTTTTCAAGCATATTTTTCTGCATTCTATGAAATATTATTTTTAAACTTCTTGAGTTTTTTTAGTACAAGATACATAATAATTATTATTCGGATGCTGAAATGGCAGATTTGCATTTGGCAGAATATGGAGCTGCCAACAGGAACATTTGGGATCACATGAAAAACATAGTTTACGAAATACCAGTGGAGACGCAAGAGTAGCAGAATCTGGTAGCAAGAATCCTGTTGGCATTTGATGACCTGACAGAAAAACCTGAAATCTTCCGCAACATTAGACGGAACATGATTTGCTGTCTCTGGCGTTCGGACCCGGGTGGGATCTTCCGCATGGCAAGTGACTAGCTTACCACTGAGCTAATCGTGCGCTTCTAATCGTTTCTCATTGAACATACTCAGACAAAATGTTTATTTTTAATACCTTTTTGATTATACCCAAATAGTATAAAACATAATAAAATTTTATTCATTTTACAAAATATTATCTTGTTTTTTTTCAGGATTTCTATTAGAAGTTGGCAGTTGGTAAATATTTGTTATTTAATTAGTATTGTTTATGATAGAAGAACCTACCTACATATTTACCTGGCATTATTTTATGAACTCTACTTTCGTTAGGAAAATTCACCAGTTTATTTTCTCTCTTAGGGAAGCATAAGAAAAACCATCCATTATCAAGGCAGTCTCTCAGGGTCTTACATGAATAATAATTATGTGAATTGTGATACCAATAGTATCTGATATAACTCAATTTACATATGGTATTACCTCCAAAAAAACCATAAGTTGTTGGTGTTACAACAAGTCAGATACAGGTATGAATAAAATATTCCATCAGATTTTTTTTGATAATTAAACATTGATCGCCGAGAATTGAACATCGGCCATGCGATTAATATTCTTAGCACTAGCACATCTAGCTAACACCACTGACAATCTGAAATGCACGAAAACTATCATTTGAATTTTCCTAAACTGGCTGATGAAGACATGTAAGACCGCGGTATTCAAAAACAGCAATGTAAACAAATTTTGTAAACAATACAAGATGCCCTTACACAGTCTACAGCTAGAAAACTCTTAGGAATTTTGAAGAGTTTTTGGCAAACATCTAATAATTTTTCCCAGAAGATCACGTGATAAAAAATCGTAAAATTATTTTTTAGCATCCTCGGGGCGGCCGCCCACTTTTATCAAACTTGCCCGTGTCTGTGCCAAAATTTGTTCGGACAAATGTCGAGTGTTATATTTAGTAAAAAAGTTTTTTCGGGTGTTTTTTTTCTGTTCAGGTGTGAAAAAATATGACAAACCAAACCGTAAAAAACAAAATAGTGTAGCTTAAAACATCGAAATTTTGTTGGCTTTCTGCAGAACTGTTCAGAATCAACTCATCTTAAACAGAAACAAAGCACTGACCCGAAGAATAAGCCAAAGTCGGACTTTTTTGGAAAGTTACAAAAAATCACTTTGTGCAGTTACGAAGGCGAATCCGAAAAAAACGGATTCCAGATCCGGCCTGGAAACGTCGTCAGTAATCTACCATTAACGGGTGTAAACGTTTTTTTGGTCCACCCTGTATAAAATCAACTTCCATACACAATTTCAAGTCTTACCTTTCTCGAAACTTCGTGTTTACAGACGCGCGGACCATTAAAATTTTCGACGAAAAAATACTTTTCTTACTATAAATTTTGTTTCTTCTTTCTCTAAGTCTTCGTAATCAGCAGCTCAAATCATTGGATTTGATATGTCACAACCCCTATCTAAGATGAATAGTAAAAAAGTTAGTCCCAGTAAAAAATTGTGATGTTCACACCAGTTTATTTTTAACAGCAGTTGAAGTTCAAAAATTCCAGTTTTCAGTTAAAATGAAGTGAAAAAATTTCACTTCATTTTAACAAGGTAAAGTTTTCTTTTCAAAAAAAAATTCAGGTGATTTTTTTTCTTCTTTCATATTTCGAAAAATTCCTCGAGATTATTTTAGTCTTAGAATGTCCCCTGGAATTGATTTTGAAATATTCTACAGGGTGTAACAGACTAAATGTAAAATCTCTTAAGGGGAGGTAGTATAGATCATTTCCAACCATTAATGTTCTATAACACTTTTGATTTAACTCAGTGGTTCTCGAGATATTATTTTTTTGAATTATTTTTACAAGTCCCCTGCCGCTCGACAAAGAATGGCATCTAACTCCGTAAATACAGTAGATGAAGCAATAGATTTAACTTTTTCCATAAGATAACAATATTTCACTATTATTTAGACTAGATTTATTCTTAAAAAGTGCACACGTACTGAAAAAAATCGGCAGGAGCGGAAAATTTATCGCGAACATGAAATCCAGCTGAAACTTCAGCCGCCATTTTCTCAAAATACTGCCCTCATAAAGTATTGGTTTCATTTATGTAAAAACTTGCTTGAAGTCTTATCTTTCAGAAAATATGACACACTTGATATAAAACTTTAATTTTTTTATTGAAACCAAGAGAAATAAAAAAAAAGTCAGTCAGTACTACTAACTGTACCTACTAGGCTACCATCCTACTTTTACCTAGGGAACTAATTTTTTTCTTCAATTTGACAAATTATGGTTACCATTTATTTTCCAACGGCCCAAAAGTTTGCCTCAGTAGACTCTTAACTTGGAGATAACTGGTTCGAGTCTCATGTGTGGCAAATTAGTATGTATGATACTTTTAGCTGTGGTGCTTCAGAAATCAATATTAATCGTAATTGTTCATTTGTTCATAAGAGGGAAAGGGTCTCAATGATAAAATGGTTTGAATGAAATGAAACATAACAATGTACCTACATAGTTAACACCCACAGGTAAAGGTGGTACGGTCAATACTGAACATTCATAGGTTGGTACATAGAGGTACAAATTATTATGTTAGTAGGTACCGAATTTAATAAAACACATGGAATACTAAAATATTAAGGTCAATTAGTAGTCACCGTGGCAGAGTGAGTTAGCGTGCTAGGCGTTGCACGCATGGTGACCTGGGTTCGATCCCCAGCGGGACAGGAATTTTTCTGCTCTGTACTTGGATGTTCGGGGTCCACTCATACCTCGTGAGGAAAAATGAGTAGTTACTTGTATGAGTAACGACCAGTGGCGGCATTACCAGAGTAAAAAGAAATTAATGTAATAGAATAATTTGAAAAGTAAAGGAGGCTCTTAGTAATGCTGCGCTACCCACAAAAATTGTGAAGAGGCCTTGTGCTTCACCACAAATAAAACCATACATACATACTAAAATATTAAGGTCAATTAATCACGATCGTGGTGTCACAATAGCTCAAACTCGTCTTACTAAATATTTGCCATACTTGAGACTCGAACCAGTGACCTCCAAGTTAAGAATCCGCAGCCTTATCAATGAATCGACTGAGGCTAACTTTTTGGGTCGTTGGAAAGTAAATGACAACCATAATTTGTCAAATTGAAGAAAAAAATTAATTCGCTAGGTAAAAGTAGGATGGTAGCCTAGTAGGTACAGTTAGTAGTACTGACTGACTTTTTTTTTATTTCTCTTGGTTTCAATAAAAAATTAAAGTTTTATATCAAGTGTGTCATATTTTCTGAAAGATAAGACTTCAAGCAAGTTTTTACATAAATGAAACCAATACTTTATGAGGGCAGTATTTTGAGAAAATGGCGGCTGAAGTTTCAGGTGGATTTCATGTTGGCGATAAATTTTCCGCTGCTGCCAATTTTTTTCAGTACGTGTGCACTTTTTAAGAATAAATCTAGACTAAATAAAAGTGAAATATTGTTATCTTATGGAAAAAGTTAAATCTATTGCTTCATCTACTGTATTTACGGAGTTAGATGCCATTCTTTGTCGAGCGGCAGGGGACTTGTAAAAATAATTCAAAAAAATAATATCTCGAGAACCACTGAGTTAAATCAAAAGTGTTATAGAACATTAATGGTTGGAAATGATTTATACTACCACCCCTTAAGAGATTTTACATTTAGTCTGTTACACCCTGTATATATAAAAAAACTTGGACACCCTGTATAAGTTGTTATAGTGGCTTAACTTGAAGATATCTTACTTGTGGACATGCTTTGTCTTCTGTGATTGTTGTGGTTTTCTTGTATCCTTGCATGACGACACCACAGGTTAACCTGTATGTAGGACCATAGCTTGAGAAAAATGACTGAGTAGATGAAACACACTGTACTCGCGCCCACTGAAAATAATAATTATGTAGTATAGTGTGCTTAGTTTGCATGCTCTGTACTTTGGCTATTCGGGGTTTACTCATCCTTTTGAGGAAAATTGGTGGTTATTTATATGAATGGCACCAGAGTAAAAAAAAAATGTAAAAGAGGCTCATTTTAATGCTGGCTACCAACATTTAATTTTCAAGTCTCTTAATCCATGACAAATAATTCATAATAATTATAGTGAAAACCCTGATGACAATAATTAAGACTAAACACATGCATGAGTTCACAGTAAGTTTGCTCTTCAATTTTCTTTTCACTGTATTTCTTTCATGAAGTTTAGTTTTTGACTAGGTACTCTGAAGGTACTAAGAAGTAGTTTGCAGAGCTAATTAAAAGTAATATATGTATATTGTATAATCAATTCGTAATCCCTATATGAAACATCACAATAATTTATTTTCAAAATAAATTTGAGGTTGAAATTGATAAACAATAAATTATGGTCATACCTTTGTGGACTTGAGTCTAGATTTTCCGTATTGTTTTAAATTGGGGAAATTTATGGCGGAATTAATAGACGTTTTTGTAATACCTCTGTGGGGCGCTAAGTCGCGGATTGCGTACTGTGTAAAATAGGGAAACTCGACGCTTAGCAATGACTTGAATAATAATTATTATTATTATATTATGCTTTATTAGGAGGACAGAGTACAATGTTAACAGTATAAAATTAAGAAAAGACAAACAAATGACAAGATAAATAAGTAAAAAAGAAAATAACAGTAATGTCCTACCTAAAGGGCTTGTGACTCGGAACATGTGATCCCGATTTTCTCTATTAATTTCGCCCATAGACTAAAAAATACTTACTCAAGCTGAACTTGTTTGAATAAACATGCACTGAGATCATTGGTGTTACTATAATGATCACAAGATTTAGAACTTGAAGAGTAAAACCTAGTTTTTCTGGTATCAATTCTTGAGCCAGACCCTTCTCAATGACCAGAGCAAATATAATGGGGACAATGACATCTGGAATTGGTTAAAACAAAAAGAGTTCTTTTATTAAACAACAATAATTGGTTCTTTTGATCAATGGAGGGTAAAACTCCCTTCCTGGCTATCTCAAATCCGGATGTTCAAATCAAATATAATCAATGGACATAAAAGGATCCTAGACATTGGATCTGGGCGTCCATATAATCCTCTCTCCACCGTGATATACAGAGGTATCTGTGCCCATCTCACAGTCACAGAATTTGTGTGTGTGTGTGTGTGTGTGTGTGAGAGAGAGAGAGAGAGAGAGAGAGAGAGTGTGTGTGTGTGTGTGTGTGTGTGTGTGCGAGTGTGTGTGTGCGAGTGTGTGTGTGTGTGTGTGTGTGTGTGTGTGTGTGTGTGTGTGTGTGTGTGTGTGTGTGTGTGTGTGTGTGTGTGTGCGAGTGTGTCTGTGTGTATCCTGCAAGAATGAGACTAAAGAGACCCTTTATTCTCAGATGTGAATTGTTTGTGAGTGCTGTAGGTGTGTGGTGTCTGGTGTAATGACTTGGCATAGTGGGTGCAGCCCACTAGTGTTATAAAAAAAGTATTTGTTTTTTTTTAATAATATAAAAGGGACATTTTGGCTGTATGGCAAATTCCCATGATAAGGAGGATAACCAATGCAAAAAAAGGACATTTTTCTATGACAGACCTCACTGGCTTGATCAATAAGGTAATGGACTTGTAACCTGGAGAATTGGAGATCGGTGGTTTGAGTCCCAGTTTTGGTAAAAAGTTAGCAGCATGAGTTAGAATAGTTGTGATATCACAAAAGCAACTGACACAAATTTAATAACTTTTCAGGACATTTCTTGTGTGCAAAAAAAAGAGTTGAAAATGTCATTTTATCCTGCTAAAGTATAGATATATCCTACGAAAATATATACTTACATGTTAAGAGATACAAGGATGGATGTTCTGCTCCTCCTTCTTGTCTTCCAGTGAGAACTATCAACCATTGTTCTGGATCCACACGTATTCCATACCTAAACACATTGAGGTAAATCTTTTACATATAGCTATTGAGAAATATGAGTAGTCACTGTGGCAGAGCGAGTTAGCGCGCTAGGCATTGCACACATGGTGACCTGGGTTCGATTCCCAGCGGGGGAGGATTTTTTCTGCTCTGTACTTGGATGTTCGGGGTCCACTCATACCTCGTGAGGAAAAATGAGTAGTTACTTGTATGAGTAACGACCAGTGGCGGCATTACCAGAGTAAAAAGAAATTAATGTAATAGAATAATTCGAAATGTAAAGGAGGCTCTTAGTAATGCTGCGCTACCCACAAAAATTGTGAAGAGGCCTTGTGCTTCACCACAAAGAAATTCGTACATACATATTGAGAAATATGTACACCAAGTTGGTAACCCTGGCTTCAAATATCAGGAGAATCATATTTTTTAGGATGTATATTTTGAATGGTATGGAGTCCACTCTCACCTTGCACCTCAAGAGGAAAAATGATAATCTTTGATGTGAGCAGAACAGTGGTGGAATTGTGCCATTATGGGTGATTTAAAATTGAATTCTGCACCAAAATTCCTTTATTACATATTGACTAATGTTGAGATATGCATAATTTATATTATATGATTGAATACATTTTTTTAAACAGAAAACAATATTTAATATAATTTTTTCAAGGTCTATGTATAATATTTGACAGAATCTAAGATTTTCAATAATTTGTTTGCTTTAAAATAATAATAATAATATGTAGATCCTCATGTGTGTAATGGACAGCTAACTTACTTTATTAAATTTTCCAAGAATAGCCTCATTCCACCCATAAACAAGAGTAAAAATGCCCAGTTTACAAAACCAGTAAAATCACCAAATCCTGAAGACCATGAGAATAGAGAATCCCTGTGTTTGTGACATCTGAAACAAGTAAGTTAGTCAAAAGATGTTTTACAATTTACAACAAGGTTAGGAAACATTGAAAATTGGCAAATCTACATGTACCTATAGGTATTTAAAATTAAATAAAAAATAAATGATTACTGGAAAACACATGGTATCTAGTCATGACAGTTTTAAAACCATAATTTTGGTGTCAAAATTCTGACCCCACTGAATCTTGATCTTGGTCACTCAGCTGCCAGCAAGCCATATAAAAATACTTTCACAGAAGAATGAGTCTCCATGAACTGTTTTTTACAATAGTTTTTACTGAAGACTATGAGGATATTAAAAGTAAAAAGAGCAGCCCAAACATGACTTTTGATAGCATTAATTAATCACCTCCTCTTCTTGTATTCTTGATGTATAATATCTTGAACATACATGCAAGCCACATAATTGTGCTACCCACTTAGTGATGGTGGCATCTCACCAAAGAACAAGTCTCCATGAAAAGTTTTGTAACTGGTCTCAAGTTGTTAATAATTTTCTGAGGACTATATAACAGAACAAGAGCAGACCAAACAATCTTTTAATGGCATTAATAAACATGCATATTTTGTATTCACTTACGGTCTATCAGGTTGGTATCTCCTTTTTTTGTATTCTTGCCGCTGAATATCTTCAACAACTGCTGCACTTTTTGCTCTCTGCAGTCTTTTATGAGGTTCTTCTGTCATTCTTGTAAATGTGTTTATAACATGTATTTAGGAGATGAGTGCTGAGTAACTAATGGGAAACATAAAGCAAACACAAAACCAGTTTAAAAATAAATTCCCTAAATTTGAGATTATTATATAAATACCTGAATTGACACACTAAAAGAACTAACTTTCCACAGAACACAATAGGACAACAAAAAATATACTTATCTCTTCAATGATAAAAGTAACCTTTCCTGACTTTTTGAGTCCCAAGTGTTAAAATTGACCTTTAAAATTAGAATGCACATTAAACTCATTAGATTACCAACAGAACTACTAGTTAAGTGCTAACACTACTAACCACCTGGTTCTGTCGGTAATTAGATTTTAATTAACTAGACATGTATGATTAATGAGAAAACATGATAACAAGAGAGCGGGCTGTAAAAACAGATCAGTCTATAATAAAGTACCTGTGGACTCTGTGGAGGTGGAGAGTGGAGCTTCACTGCTTTTGTTCACAACTACCTACCTAAATTTAAAAATTTCCTCTTTTTAAATTCTCTTATCACAACATTTTATGATTACAAAAAATGGGGCCAATCAAAATCCGATGTGATAACACAAGGAGGTAGAGACAAGTGGAATACAATCAGAAAATGCAGCAAATTCCTGTTTGATAAAATCTGGGATCCGACACAAGGGCCGAATGGTGCAATAGTTTTTGCGGGATCTATTGGGCTGCGCTCAAGTGGTAATAAAGTCAACTAAAGATAAAATAATTGTTTTGTTTCTTTTTTCTTTTACTGAAAACTGAAAAGAACTGAATTCTGAAATCACTGATCATCTTTGTGAAATTTATTTGCTTTCCTCAACTTTAATGGGTTTTTGAGTTTTATCCTTATATCAGAGAACCATCGACATGTATACCAACAGAAGTAAAAAAAAAAACAATTTTTTTTCATCATAAATTTTTACATCGTATTTTTTACGTATTTTGTCCGTTTTATTCTTTCACATATAAAAGACGAATGATTAGTAGTTATATAGGGTTAGGTAAAGTTAACGAGGTGAAATTGCACGATAGATCACTGACTTCAGTTTGTTGGGTAGGATGGTTGGGTGAGGGGCTTAGGTTAGGTTGAAATTAGTGCAGGTGGTTAGGCCGGGTCGCGCAGCGACCCGGTCTAACCCTGCACTAATTTCAACCTAACCTAAGCCCCTCACCCAAGCTATCCTAGCCGGCTAACGAAACACAACATTTAGACTGACAACCGTTTGTTGGGAACCCTGCATAATAGTTTATCACAAAAGCGAAAATAAATAATAAAAAAACGTCCTGGGTAGGGATCGAACCCGCGGACGTCTAAGCATCATGACGCATGGCATGGAGGCCATGGATCATTCCTGAAAACTACGCCAGCGCTGCAGTGGAACTTTTATGCAACATAATTATCACAGATCCCGCAAAAACTATTGCACCATTCGGCCCTTGTGTCGGATCCTAAAATCTGGCGCGAATTTAAAAATACAACATATTCCCAAAGGGAGAAAAGCTTAATTATCAAAAAATGCTTTACTTTCGATTGAAGAGCTCTTTGGTTTTCAAGTCTTTTGAAATATCTCAATGAAACCAAATCTCAACTTGCCATAAATGTTCTCACACATTACCCCCTGACCATGATTAATTACCTCACAATAAACATCAGAAGATCTGAGGTCGGCCTCGACTAAAACACCGTGTACAACATGTACATAATATTTCAATAGTGGTTGAGTGGAAGAGCTCACATGTGAGAACCCTGCCACTTTAAAGAAAAGCCATAAAAAAAAAAAACTGCTGTAACACATGGGTACACCAAGTAAAAAAATACAGGTGATGGATGATTCTATCAAATTCAAAGAGGTCGTGACAACTAAACTTGTCCTAAATCTACAGATATTCAATAAATTGTCAATTCAAACAATATTACTTTTACGAGACCGACATGGGTGTGAAAACGCTGAGAGGATATCGGACGTTAGATACGGGCCAGTCAGGTCATGATCACAACGTTCCTCACCAGCACATCACCAACTCAGTCGGCTTATTGTAGGCAAATGATACCATTCTAGGGTCGTAATGTTGATAAAATTTGATCAGTTATTCGTTCGACCATTTTTATGCGTGATGTAAATAAGGTATAAAAACCTGCAATTACAAAAATGAATTTTATTGCCAGCAGTCTTGTTTATGGAAGGTGAAGGCCAATACGGAAACGAAATAACGAAACACAAGACGTATCCTAGGTGCGATTATGTAATTTCTTTGTTTTCACCACATCTTTAGTCGCTAGCTCATCATTTCAATACACCACATCGTTTGCCCGAGTAACAAATTTCTTCTTGTAATGCCGCCTGGTGATCGGACCACCAGAAATGCTCATTACTGACATATTTATACATCATTTGGAGTATATAAAATAATTAATATATGTAATAGATTTTTAGTGGATTCTTAGTATTTCACTTAGCACTAGCCCCCCAGGATGTCCTTGCGCTCATGGCTTTTTATGGTTCACCGAAGTTATCTTTTGTTTGGAATGACCGATTTTTAAATTTAGAGGTAAGAATTGTAAATAGAAATATATTTTCAACGACATTTCGAGATTCGAGTTGTCGTATATAAGTTACGGGCGCAAGAAGAAATCCTCGTCTCTAGGGAAAAGCGCAAAAAGTAGCCCATATTATCCGGTCGATTGCGGGTGAACGGCCTCAACCAAGTTTTATTTTAAGCAAATGTTTGAACACGCAATTTCACTGACCTAAAAAAGTCAGGAATATTTTCCTTTTATATCAATTTTTTATACCAAAATGGCGAATAACCAAACAAACCAAGTGCCAAAAATTTGAGGTTTTTCCAATTTCCGGTTTTGGCAAAGTTGAAATTCGTGATCAGTGAACCAAAAATCATATGGGTACCAAAATGTAAAAAAAAACTCATAAACATTCCTACGGAGGATAATTTCTTTCTAATTTGCTTAGGTAAATTAATTATAGAGTACTATTCTATAATATTATAGTGAATTAATATTATATTTGGCCTATCAAAAGGAGAATAGACGCACAGTCGAGATGATATACAATACGACAAAATAATCTGATGTAGTGAGTTTTCTTTTGTAACCTCTTAGAAAACTCGTATCTTTGTAAACCCTTACCTATATCAAGTCAAAGTAAGTGGATAGTAAGTAACAAGAGAGTCTTTCTTTTTTTACAATAGTAAAATATTATGTACAGCTATATTTTAGATTAAATACAATGTATGATTAACAAAGAACTATACAGAGTGATCATAAAATATACACTTGCCATGTTAAATTCATACCTAAAAACAGTTTTTTTAGCCTCAAAAGTCAACAATAGTAATTTACGTGGTGCAAAAATGGGAAACATTGGCACTGGTTTAAAAGTTCCTGCACTTGGCACTTACAGTTCAAAACACACTAGAGAAATGAGTTTTCAATTCCTTATTAAAAAAGAAGCAAAAATCGCATTTAGGTTTTTTTGTATGAATGAAATGACCTTTACTGAATTTTTTCTTAGAAACAATTCACCTAGTTCCTCAATTTCTGTTGTGGTCTTCACTGGGTAGTGCTCTTATGATTTTTTTCTCTTCTATTGCACAAAATGTGATAAGGTTCAGTAGAAAATCAGATTCTCCCGAAAAAGTACGTGGAATAGGATTTGATTTCTCATAAAGTACATACATAATAAATTGAAAATTTCATTCCTTTGGCGGGTTTTCAGTTCTGGCACTTTGAAACCAGCGCCAATTGATTTCTCGAGTCAAATATTACCCATTTCCTCTTCTAGCAAAAAAATCTGTTTTTACGTGTATTTTTCCTGTGGCACAAGTTCACCCTGTATAGGTATGATACTGGTTTAGAAAATCATCATCATAAAAGTTAACAAGAGAATCTACATAAACAATAATCCAGTTAAACAAGCAAATAAAGGAACCACCAGTGTTGGAATATATTATAATGACTGTCACTTTACTTCCGAGAAGTTTCTAATATAAAAAACCGGAGGGAGGTTGTGTTCGTTTTTTTTCTCATATTTCTGGACGTTTCATAACCTCCTGAGCAAGTTTGGTTTTGTGTCTGACTGTCGGTCTGTTAAATTCATTCCTTGTAACGCACAAAGTTGACTGCTTATATTTGCTCAAGTGACTGGACTACTAGTAAAAAATAAAGTAAATCAAGCTGTCTCAATAATAAGTTTAGTAGGGGTACTGCAATCAAGCATTGTGTAGTACCTATTATGTATTAAAATTGTACATATTATTATAACAAAACAATACAATGGGTATTAATGTATTACATTAAATACAAAACAAACATTACATTAAAATCAGAAAACTTATCATTATCTCTAGGTACTAAATTCATCACACATATTAAAGCAGTCCCTTGTTTTTCCTCTCAACAATCAATCTTTTCTCTGGGACTGCGTCCAAAATGATTTGATTCTTCTTCTTTCTTCCATCAAAATTATTTTTATTAAAAAATTATAGTTGGCTTTTTTTTAAATGATTATTATTTTAAAGAGAGGCTTGCTGTGTGTTTTGTTTGAATATTTTATACCTACATTTATAGTAGCAATTAAATCATTCTCAAAACAATTAATTTAACATTGTTTGGGGGATGGATCAAACAAGGTTTGTGGTGGAAATAGTAGATAACTAAGATATTCCTGAGTAGGCAGGAATAAAAAATATCTCAATAATATAGTTCAAAGATGTTGAATACATGTCAAACATGTAGTTTCAAAAAGATGCCAGAGTCAAAAGCATTTAAATATGTGCAATATTTACAGTAGATGTTATGAAATGCATGTTTAATTTAAGCAAGAGCCAGTTTAATTTTACTGTTAATGTCACAGTATTGCTCTACAGTAATTTTCTGGTACAAAAATTGATGCTTCAGCTTAAAAGTAGGTCCTTGATCATTATTGTGAGGAATCAAATCTAAAATGTGGATCAAACCATACAAGAGCAACTTTGAGAGAAGTCTCAGAGTTTGTTTGATTACAAGAGAAATCTAGATATATCTCAAGTGCTAAATTATTGCAACACCTCTTTTTTCTGACTAAAAATGGATGTGTTAACAAACTATAAAGGTGTTAAAAATCGGGTAAATAAACTAGAGTAGAGAATCATACAAGACATTTTTTTACAAAAGGATAGGTCGAGGTATTAATCTGTACTTCAGATATACGAAAATCTAGATTGAACAAATCCTTAGCTCAAGAGTTAGCTTTCAGTCAACTCCTAAATTGTTCATAAAATATAAATTTCTCCAAATTATTATTATTTCTATACTCAAGATAGTCTTTTATGCTGATTACACATAAGATCACACTGTTATTAGTACTGCATGTGCCATTACACCCATGACATCACACAGCAGAAGTGATATTGTCTGATACTTGTACCATATTATTTCACCATACTAGTAACACATCACTGGGTCAATGAAGAATGTCACGCAATTATTTTCCTGGTGGTCGCCAACAGACTAGTGTAAGTTATTGTATCAGGGAACAGACTATGATAGTTGATAATAGGTACGTATGCCGCTGTGATGATTCGACCTGGAAAAATAAAAACATTGATCATGAAATCGTAGTCCTTACTAGTACAAAATCGGAAATCTAGAAAAAAAAGTGGAAAAACCAACATACTTGGAATCATATTTGTGTTTGTCACATTTTTTTTTGAAACTGATCTTACAAAAATCGGCTGAATTTGGATATAGAACCTCTGATATTCAAGTTAAAAATGCGCTGAAATCAATCGAATCTGAGGTCGGGCAAAATCCAACATGATGACTAATATTTCGGGAAAGGAAAGTCATAATACGGCGTGTGACAGCTCATATGAAAGCTAGGTTATTCAATGATTTTTACTTTCTATTACCTATAAGGTATAGAGAGTATTGTTTTTTTTTTCAATTAAAAATACAAAAAAGTATTATTTTTTTAATGTTGAAAGAACTTTTACTCTTTGTCATTTACTAAACTTATGGCAATCCATGAGAAATAAATTATTTTTCTATAATATTTTGGGCTAATTTAACATCGAGTATGATTTAATATGTACCTGCAAACCAGCGTCCATGCAATGAGTTGACAGCGGCCACAGCAGTCTGCACCGTGGGACACTTGACATAGACATTGCCCTGGGGTGACACCTTGTCCACAAACACATGCAGCACTCCTCCGTGCTTATTGCACTCTTCTATCACGTCATCACGAATCTCGATGTCCCACGTTGGATTCGTCTCTCTGTTGGGGAAATTAAAATAATCAATTCTATTAATTCACTCAAAAATGACACAATTTTACTTTCTACAACAATTTTCATTCTTTGTAAATCACATTGTTGTTGTTGTTCTTGTAGTCAGCTTGGCTACAGCTGGAGGGGTGAGTGATGGTCTCCAGTCAACTTTATTTCAAAGTTGGCTCGTCCTGAACCACATATTTCTATGTGCAATCAACCATCATGAGGACTTGAACTTTTCTTTATAAGCCATTAAACCCTTAGGAAACTGCAAGCTAGCCTGGCTTGTAAGGGTTCTCTGTTTATAGTCCTCTAGCGGGACACTGGTCTTCTCCCTGTTTAACGTCCCCCAGCCAGACTATGTAAAACACATGGTTTGTGTGTGCTAAGTAATTATTCAAAAACATGGCCTTTTGAAAATAATCAGAAGAGTAACTATAAATAAAGTATTCCTCAATTAGTCTAATGAAAGAAGAAGTGAGTAAAAATTCTTTTGTGAAAAAGGATCTAGAAAAAATTGGAATCAAAAGTAAGTTAGCAGTACTCGCGCGACTTACGTGGCGGGATCAAACATGTTGGCGAGGAGGAAACACTGAGTAGCGATGGGCGGGGCCATGGCTGCAGCCTGCGCAGTAGGGTTGAGAATGGCATGCTGCGCAATGTTAAGGGCTGAGGCAGCCGCGGGGGGCAGCTCCAGTCCTGTGCCCTCGGCTAGCTTGAACATCAGCTGAAGTCTGCCTGTGGCGCCTGGGAATTACATAAAAACAATTCAATTATTGAATTCTTCAAATTCTAAGAATAACATATACGTAATAATAATAATATCGCCTTATTTATACTGCCCGAAGAGAACTATTAAAGTCCCATTATTCCAGCAGTAAGCCCAAGACATATTATTATGTGACAAAAATCCCAAATGGGAGGATAACTTGTCATGTCCCGGCTGGGTTTCGAACCCACGACCTCTGGATTCACAGAGTGCCGCCTTTACCACTGAGCTAACGGGATAGACATACGTAGTAGTAATGTCGAATCAAATCAAATCTGTTTTTTTTTTACATTTAGACCAATTTTCATCACTACAATTTATTTATGCGATATTCAACCCACAAACAGCCCAAGACGATAGTTTCATTCTTATTTGAACTCATCAAACAACGGAGGCCGATTACACCTAAAAGAAGCACAAATGAAGGGGAACACTGAAAGTAGCAATTACAGTTAAAATTAAAATATTCCACTGACTTAACTCATGTAAATATGTAAGAAAATAAAATAGTAATCTGGCAGTAATTACCTAGGTCAAATCCTGCTCTCTCCATTTCATCAGTGTCCAAATTAGTCTGGGACCCCGCCCCCCCAGCTCCCTGGTCTGTCCTGTCAGTCACTGTTCCTACTTTCATGGGTCTTCCTGCCAGCTCAAATCCGTTCAACTGCTCCTGAGCTTTCTTTGCGTCTTCTGCACTGTGGAACTGAGGAGAAGAAGAAGAGAGACATATGTGTTAGGACCTTTATTTAGGACATATGTGTGTATAATGTATATATCTATCTCCTTTTTATTGTTTATATTGTTTCCATTTTTCATTCATTGTAATCATTATTTGTACTGTAAATAAGTCTATTATCTAATAATTTTTAATAATAATTATGTGTTTAGTGTGATGAAATTGAAGGTATGTGTATATCATTAAATGAAATTTTCTTACTGTTTAACCAGAGAGTAAATGTCTGGTTGGACAGTAAAAAAATTGGGCAACTTAGTAGGACAGATAATGAGATATCAAAAAATAAAAAGACGATAGACCATTATTTTCACAGGATCTAAGTACTTTAGTTTTGTTTAACCATTTTATTAAGTTTTTATTTATTGTCTATACGTTTTCAACATTCTGAAAAGCTAATCCAAGGCTTTCGGTTATCCAAAGATTTTTCAAAAATCTCTTTTAATTTTAACAATAGAAAAAAAAAAAAACTTTTAGTAATGTAGACCCCTAGAGGCTCGGAAGTTCCATATTATGCCGGGAACATTCCGTCTTAATGTAACGCGAGCGTGTGACATGTAACAAAATTCGCTAGTGTGGACGGGATCCGAGCACAGACGCGAATATTCCGGGAATGTTCAGCTGAGATCCATGAGGTTGTCGGTTTACTACCAAACATCTTTGATGTTTGTTATCAAGATATGGACCGGTACTGACCGTGGCGCCAGGCGTCGAAATGAGCAAAGTAGGTACTCGTCTATTTTAGTGTAATGAGATTTATTGAAACAAATAAAACTTGAAGAACGGAGCACTAGGTGAGCGCAGGAGTGAGAGAAGGATATGAATGTTACAGTAATACGAGTATGCTCGCGTTACATTACGAAGGTGTGGATCGGGAATGTCTTGAGCAACACATCGCAGGTCAAGGCGCTATACTCACTGTTATAAAGCCGTAACCCTTAGACCGGCCAGTGTCAGGATCTGTCATAAGTTGGATGTTGTCTATTTTGCCAAAGGGCTCAAATATTCCCCTTAGCATTTCCTCAGTAATGTTGAAGTGTAGAGATCCAATGTAAAGTCGCATAGGCCCCGAGGTGCCTACACGAGATTGTAGATTAGGCAAAGAGTTATTCAGGCGATTCTTCTCTGCTTGCGTAGGTTGCACGATGATTGGGATCCCAAGCAGTTTCTGCCCATTGAGACCCATTGCCTGGAAAAAAAAACAATTCAAAATAGCGTAATTTTATTGATTCAACTAATAGCGCAACAATAGAAATAAGAAGTCTCCTGTTGCCAGAAACAATGATTGATGGTCATGGAGAAAAATTATAGAATGTTCAAGTGTTATCAGGTTAAAAATATTAAAAATTCAGAACTGTTAGTTATCATATTTAGTTGTGTTAATCACAATTACTCAAACTCACTTTACCAAATTTTTGTTTAGCTTGGGACTCGAACCACCGACCTCCAGCAAGTCCACTCCTTAACAATCAAGTTAGTGAGGTCGGTAAAAAAAAATCGGTGCAGTTCAAACTATTCAAGAGTTAAAGCTTGTTTACATGGGGTTAAACAGAAAATTTGTTATTATAAAACTCGTGACAGACGTCCATCGACGCGACGTCTTTGCTCGTTTTTTTATCAACAATAAAAAAGAAACTTTATTGTTCAAAATTTCAAGGGAGTTTTTCAATGAGAACTAATAACATCTTTAATATTAATAATGATTTTCTTTAGGAAACCATTTTAATGTTCACATCTCTTAAAAAAAGGTCTCTTACAGTTCAATGTTGCATAAAGTCTACAATTTAACTGAGATTTTTTCCCTCTAATATCATTTTTATTGTACAGTTAAAAAAACTCATAGCGAAATAATTATTAGACAAAATCAAGATCACAAATTTGAGTGAGAACATACATTTCCCCATTTAAAAGAATACGGAAAATCGAGACATAAGTCCACAGAGGTATAACAAAAATGTCTATTATAATAATAATGATGCTTTTTCTTTGTGTTATTATGTCACAATTTTAGTGGGTAGCGCAGAATCATAGGACTTTACCATTTTAATTTACAATATCTTGTATTATTTTTTTTTGCCTATGATTCTGCCACTGGTCGCTGCTTCACATCAAAGCAGCTACTCATTTTTCCTCACGAGGTATGAGTGGACCCCGAACACCCAAGTACAGAGCAGAAAAAATCCTCCCCCGCTGGGAATCGAACCCAGGTCACCATGTGTGCACTGCCTCGCACGCTAACTCACTCTGCCACAGTGACTACTAAAATGTCTATTCATTTCGACCTTTATCAAACTTTACACGTCTAGGAATGGTCCCCAAGACTAAAGCGTTGGGTGGAAGAGATTGCCACAGGCAATAACCCCGCCTTTTAGGTAGGACATTATTATTATTATTGTTTTTTTTTACTTATTTATTTTGTCATTTGTTTGTTTTTTTTTTTCTTTATTTTCTTAATTTTATACTGTTACCTGTACTTTGTGTCCTCCTAATAAAGCTTGAAAAAAAAGCGTACTCACGAGGGGCACTGACTCGGGGTCCTTGAACTCGATGTACGCGATGCCCTTGAAGCGCCGGGTCTTGTTGCACGTGATGAGCCGCACGTCCCGCACCTTCCCCACCGAGGAGAAGAACTCCTCCAGGTCGCGGGTTCGAATCCGCTGCGACAGCTGCATGCAGAAGATGGTGCGGGCGTCCCGCTCCTCGGGGGAGAGATCATCTGTGTAGGCGGGGCGCCTGGGCATGGAATCAAGTACATCGATAAGTTATCATATTATTTGTGTTAATCACAATTACTCAAACTTGCTTTACTAAGGGCGGAATTAATAGACAACATCAATAACTTAAGTCGTTGGTAAGTGTCGATTCTCCCTATCTTACACAGTACGCAATCCGCGACTTAGCGCCATAGAGGTATTACAAAAATAATAATAATGCTTTTTCTTTGTGTTATTATGTCAGTTTTTAGTGGGTAGCGCAGAATCATAGGACTTTACCATGCACTTTAATTTACAATATCTTGTATTATTTTTTTGCCTAAGATTCTGCCACTGGTCGCTGCTTCACATTAAAGCAGCTACTCATTTTTCCTCACGAGGTATGAGTGGACCCCGAACATCCAAGTACAGAGCAGAAAAAATCCTCCCCCGCTGGGAATCGAACCCAGGAATCATGGAATCAAGTACATGATAAGTTATCATAAATTTGTGTAAGTATGTATGATTTTATTTGTGGTGAAGCACAAGGCCTCTTCACAATTTTTGTGGGTAGCGCAGCATTACTAAGAGCCTCCTTCACATTTTGAATTATTCTATAACATTAATTTCTATTTACTCTGGTAATGCCACCACTGGTCGTTACTCATACAAGTAACTACTCATTTTTCCTCACGAGGTATGAGTGGACCCCGAACATCCAAGTACAGATCAGAAAAATTCCTGCTCCGCTGAGGATCGAACCCAGGTCACCATGCGTGCAATGCTTAGCGCGCTAACTCACTCTGCCACGGTGACTACTCATAAATTTGTGTTAATCACAATTACTCGAACTTGCTTTACTAAATGTTTGCTCGACTTGGCATTCGAACCACCGACCTTTATCGATCGAGCTACTCAGGTCGGTCAGAGTACACCAGGAACTGTCACTGCTCCAGCAGACCAGCGAGCACTAACACCCGTTCCACTTGCCAATTTTTATTTTTTCCAATCACAATATTTTCATCGTAGGTGAACAGAAAATGCCTGGTATAACAACCCGTCCCCGCTAGCACGGAACTTTTTTTTTACGATTTTTTGTTTGTTTGTTTGTTGATTTTTTATATCGTGAGGCGTATAGAAAAGATATATAATGTCCCCTTTACCAAAAGACATTTTTTCCCGACCGTCGAAGACAACAAAATCGGTAAGTGGGAACGTTGTCTAACTAGCTGGCACATTTGATATTCAACAGGAAAAGATTTCATTAATAGTGTCTTATGCCTTTTGGGTACTTAATTTATTTATTTTTTAATGTTTTTGTTATTATTAAAAAAATAAAAAAAATGTTGTGGGTTCGAACAATTTGGGTATTATTTGTGTAAGTAATTCTCCAAAATGGAAAAAAGGTATAGGATAGAACGAATTAATTGTTTAGAGACCATCAAAACAATTCGTTGATTTAACTACCATCGCGGCAGGTGGTATGTAATGAAAAACACACAAAATCAGGTTTGCTTGAAATATACCTACATTAAAACATGTCTCATCTCATAAGCTTCACCTAACATCACTTATTTTTTATCTTAATTGATAACAAATTCTGAGAAGAGAACAAAAAGATTTTTTAAATAGCAGTAGACTTATATCAAGTTGAAAATTTTAATGACAAAGATTTCTTTCATTTCGTTAAACATCAACATGAAATACATTTTTCACTTATGATTTAAGGACTGTTACGAAAAAACTTTACTTTATTCAGAATGTTGACAAAACATAGTAAATGTTATAACCCAATTTGTAAAAATGATACCTAATATAATAAACCATAAAAACACTACCATTTTCTTAAAGAATTAAAGTTCATGCCAGTGAAAACGAAACCAAAGAAATGTATGTACTTTGCATAAGCTGAAGATAAAACTGTTAAGAGACCTACTACAGAATGTTACTTACATATCTCGTGGTGGAGGAAAGGTTTTGGCAGGACCAAATGTGTTCCTAAACAAATAACAAAACAGGTGGTGTTACAATACCAAAATAATAATTGAACATCAGATGGAACTAAACTTATCGAGAAACCAGTAGATTGCTGTAGGTTGCCTTTATATAAATGTATCTTCAGGTACTTTAATAAAGACCATTAACTATGGGAATTCAAGATCATTCTTATACCGATTTCATGCTGCTATGAGCATATCTTTTGATACATTTGTACATTATCTTATAAATGGTTCCTATAAAATGAAATACATTAATAACAATCCTATTTTTTAAGGACTAATATTTAATTAGTAAAATAGGATTGTATAATTTGGACTATGCTACTTTTCTGTGTATACAAAATGGTCGAAACTATTCAAACTAACACTATATGCTACAAAAATTTAATGTTAAGATATTGTTTTACTTTTCTGATAGAAATACCATTCTCTAGCTCTATGTCTTATATTACGTTACATATAGAGATTTATAAACTTCATGACATGGAAAGGGGACACTTGATTTTTAATTTTCAACACCCTTTTATTTGCAAATAAAATTGTGTCAGTAAAACTAACATTTTTTTGCCTCACAAGTGAAATTTGTTTTAATAAGTGGTTAAATTCCACATTTATGGAGAATGGAACAAATGTAGCTTGTTTTAAGGTCGGATTTTCGCCATACAAAAGAGGACTGTCAAAATTTCCTGATCTCTTCTTAATATTTGACTAGAGGACTGTCAAAATTTCCTGATCTCTTCTTAATCTTTGACTATTAGTATGTGCAAAAAAACGTAAACTAAAACTTACGCTCCATAAGGTGAAGACATGATTTTTTTGAAACCGGATCCTCTGTACACAACACACAAGAACAACAAAAAGATGCATCAGATACATATTACACAATGACACAAATGTACTAGAATTGTTTAATACCTTTAATATCAGCTAAAACTCTGCTAAACTTTTTAATAACTAATGTTTTTCAAATTGAAAGGGAGGAAATTTTAACGAATTATTACAGTGCAAGGTTGAACACTGTGATGAGAGAAAAATGATATGCATCTACTGCCAAATTGTTTTGATGGTCATGCAGACCGGGTTGGTGAGAAACAGATTTAGTGAGTCATGTGTTACTCATTTGCCATTTTAGCATTTTGGAAAAATGTACGAACACAAATATTATGTTTTAGTATTAAGCATTGCTACAGAAGTTATTTGTATAGAAAAACATATCTAAATTTTAGAGTTCAGTCGCCGCAAATTTTTCACCATGGCTGGCGTGGACGAGACTTTTGAAATGAGAAAAATAATAGATAAAACCTTGTGCATATTTGCAGCTTTCTAGGTATCGTCATTCTGTAGATGAGTTAGACAAGAATTTTCTTTTTAAAATTATGGAATCATGGATTTACTGGGTGAATTCCCTTGAAAATCTATTTCAATGTGATAAGCATGACTTACCCAAATGCTGGCGAGCGCCTTCTTTCTCTCCGCTCCTTCTCCCGTCGGCTTGGTAGATCTATGGGAGTCAGGGATCTCTTGCGTCGTCGCTCCTTCCTGTCCCTGCTGCGGGACCTCTCTCTCCCTCTCTCTCTCTCCTTGGACTTGTGCCTTCTGCTCCCTCCTCGCTCTCTCTCCCCTCTTGATTTACTACGGGACCGAGATCTATGACGTCTGAAGCGTGAGACGGAACAATCATTACATTTATTTCTTTCCAAATTTTTTCATGATCACTAGCCACCTTTAGTTCTAGTGGAAAAGAGAACTATTCTTTGGTATGGATAAACAGATTTTTTCTCTTATTCTAGAATAGTTGGGATGAATGACGAAATTTAAACTCTTTAATGTCTACATTCTTTGACATAAAAAAATCCATTACAACTATTCTAGAAAATTACCATTGTAAATCTATACCATCTAGGAATCAACCTCATTGGTCATGAATTATTGTGTATTTTTTATTTTATTTGACAAATAATTATGATTATGGTCTTGACATATAATTATGAATGACCTGTCAGAAAAAAAAAGATTAAAAAAACGATTACAAATTAAATATCAAGGGAAAAAAATGAGTTTATGATTACTCTCATATAGCTCACAAGGTGCGTGTATTATATGACTTAGTGTGATGTGTGATGATAAAGCCTACTAGTTTTACAATAGCTAATAATTAAGCTCTTTTAATTTTCAATAGATTGACATTAAATTACAAGTATAAAATCGAAAGTTAGATGGATCCTAAAGAAGAATACAAAGACGCTATTGCTAATTATAATACTACTAGTATACAACACTTAGAATTAATAAGAAACTTACTTCTGTTATAAAAAGAACAAAATAATTTGACATACCTTGAAGACGTCTTGTTCTCTTTAGAAGATGACGTTCCATTTTCTTTTGATCTCTTGTCATCCTAAGAAACAAAAAATCAAGTGAGTATTAGACATTGCAAGATACATAAAATTCAAACGAGACTTATTAAACCTACTGTTTTTTCAAAAAAAAAAAAAAAAAAAAAATGCAAATGCCTAATAATTCTACATCGTTCACAAGACATTTCACCGACTCAAATGTACCAATGTTCATTTACATAGATCTTTGATGTTGTTAATTGATAGTAAAAATAAATAAAAATGCCATTATTAGAGAAAAATAACAACTTTGAAGGAAAATTCATATTAGAGATACCCAGTTCCCTTTTCCCCTGCAATTTTAATTAGTACCTTAATTTACAAAGATCATATTCTGAATATCATATCTGGGCTATGAATGCTTACTCTACAATCAGATGATGATACAAAAATATCTTTCAGAATAGATCAAATGTGATTTAATAGTACTGTTTACAACCAACCGACATTTTGAGACCAGTTTATCTTGACTTTATACAAATGGTTTTTATTTTTAGGTACTTTGTATCTATTTTTTCAGATGACACAATAAAGGAATGTAAAATTTTAGTTAATAGCATCTACACAAGTGAGCAACAACTAAGCACAAAGTTAACTTAGAACATTTACTCAATTGTAAAATGAAACTATGTATTTATGCCCTATTTAAGATCTCTTATTGTGTCAGTCTACTCATCTATAATACAGAGGTATTGATACAGGAGATGTAATGACCAGAGTCCAAGTTCTAAACTACATAAACTTTCAATTTAAAATAAATAAAATTGTAAAAAAGAAAATTAATATTTGAAAAGTTTTTTTTTCTCTCAAGATTCAGGGGTCTTAGCAAACAAAATGAAAGTCTGAGTAAAAAGAAAGTGTATAGGACTTTTCTTTAGACTTGTTTTAGAACTTAGACTTGGGACAAAGAGAAGTAAAAGAATATATATTAGAGGTAGAGATGTCCGTGGCAGCAGATCCTTGATTGTGGTTGTGAAGCTGTGGGAGAGACTTTGACAGCACCTAGATTTCTCGTGTACTCACCTCTCAAGGTATTGCTCTCTGTCTGTGAGATATCGACCCCTTATTTATTTAATCTCAATAGTTTCATAGCTCTGCAAATATAGACCCACAATCAATACCAGAAGAAAATATACATGAAAGTGTAAATCCTACTTCAAAGTAATTACGAAAACCAATCTTGAACAATTTTGTATGTTTAAGACCGGTGTCATATTATTACTTTCAACATTTTGGTGTAAAATCAGCAAGACAGATGGTGGCCAGAAGTGAAGGATTACAAGGAGACTGATAATTGACAACGACCTCCAGATCCATATCAATTTATTTAAAGTTTGTACAAATTTTGGTCAAAGACATTAAGAAGTGGGAAGTGAAGCTTCTAGAGCAATATAAAATAATAAATACACTCTTTATAAATTTGAGTCTTGAATTATAATAATAATAATAATTTCACAAAATATGTTTGATTGGTATACATGTATACAACTATACAGCATTCTTTTTAGATGTGAGTGCCTGGCCATCATTGCAAGTGAAAGTACAATGTGGCTATCAACTAAATGTGTCACTTGAAGTAAAAAATTCATAATAAAATATCAAGGGAATATTTTGTGTTACAAAATTTTGTACATATACAGGAGACATATTGTAGATGGTCCCATTTTAAATTCATCAACTGCACACTAGCGGATCTTGGTGATAGAGACCATGTGCCTGATCACTAACTTTTTACTTATACACTTGTATTTCTTGAACGCTACACCTGATTTTGATGAAATTTTGCATGTATATGGGTACTAGTGTTTTACGCAGTGCATTTGTATTATTATTATTTATTTTTAAAATAAGTTTGATTTAGCTTTGACATTTAAGAAAATCTAAAATTTTGGCCAAAAAATTCTAAAAACAAGGTTCACAACTTGCCAATACAGATTTTTTGAAGAATATAGAAAAAACTGTATTCACAATATAAAAAAAATTTGAAGAAAATGGGTTAAGTGTTTTTGGAGATACAAGTGATTTAGTATCTCAAAATTACCAAGTGTATACAATGTAGACCAATCACGAGGAAGTATTGTGCCCATAATTGGCAGTGTACCTAACTTTAATCCTGTTTTATAATTTGGCGCTTATGAACAGGATGTTTGCGCGATTAAAAATGCATTACTCCATAATCAAAGTTTGTCCAATTTTATCAATAAACTTTGGTATGAGAAAATAATTTTATTTTATTTATTGCCAATGTTGATCCATTGTGTAGCTACCTGGTTACTTTTCATTTATTACAATACTTTTGAAATTGACAAAGATAACAGGGGAAAAAAGCAATGTTTACTTACACAAAAGAAACAACTGATCTGAAGCAAATTACAACCTAACCATTAGATAAAATAGCTACAAGGTATTTTTTCTTGCATATTCATAAATGATAAGGAAGGGTGTTTGTAGAGTTCCTCATAGCACCTGATGCTGTCCAGTGGGCCTAGGATAAAAAGAGAAATGCAACATTTCAATAATGGAACAGAAGATTATAGATTGTTTATACAACTGAACCTTCTAAAGACTGTTGAGTCTCATTTCATTTTATTTTTACATCTACTAACTTTGTTATGCTTTAAAACCATACTGCTCTTATATTCAAATAATGGAAATTTCTATATCTGGCTGGACCCACATTATAGTTCAGATTAAGCAAGAGGTATCTTGGAAATATGTTTGAACCGTAACATGTGTTATCAGCTATTGATAAAGCTACTTACATTAGAAAAGCTTTAAACTATAAGAACAAGACATAAAGTCCCACCATGCTATCACTTTAATTAATCAAGTTCTTTTTTATTTATTATCAAACTTCCAAATTTTTATTGATTCTTATGCAATAGATTTTTATTGACCCTGTGAATCTGGCCCACCTTACATTAGCTATTTTCAAGGTTCATATGTCAAAGAATTTTTAAAGCATGGTATTACATTTTCAAAATACCCCATTATGAATATGGTATTATTTTATGTGCAATTTCTACTTTAAGGTCAATGGTCCTCATCTGAAGAGACCTCTTTAAATGAAAGAAGAATGGGAATATGTTAAAGTTTTGAAAAGGAACTGGGCCCCTAAACATTGCATCAGATATTTTATGTGTGTATTAAATTTCAAAAATTCTGCCAAGCTGAAGTTTTATTTAAAAAAATTTCCAACCTTCAAGTTTGAGCCTACTTCTAGTGACATTATATATTTATATAAATAAAACTTTTTCACTATCTGTTTCTCTTTCTTTTCTATGATCTCAGTGTTTTAAATCTCTTATTTACCCAAGTTGCTAGTCTGATAGTCTATGTAGCAATTGTAGCATAGGGGAGTATTAAATTCTCCTGTCACATTCAAAGTATCCCACTTGATGAATAGAGGGATACTAAGTGCATGTTGTATTTGAAAATGAAGAGCTAATATAAATATTGAATGCTTTTTTTTTCTTGTCAAAACTTAAACCATGTGTTCTAGGGACCAATTGAGGGGAGGGGGTTCATCCCCTAGAAAAAATTGGAAATTTGCCTTCCTTTCTACAGGTAATGCCCCCAAAGTTCAATAAAAATATTGTTTTACAAGAAATTAGGAGGTTACCAAATAAACTTCTAAAGGTCACCATTGAGTTGTCCCCTTTAGAGTGGTGTGAAAATGATCCATTAACAAGTTTTTTCTATCATCAGTAGTTTGATATATTTAAATGTCTCAATTATAATGGGTAAAAATCTCATTTCCCTGTCAAATAGAGGCAAAAAAATGAGTACAACACAGTTCAATATGACTATTAATCCAATAAGTTTTCACTTAGCCTAAATTTGGTTTTTAAAATTTGCAGTTTGAATCTGACTGTAGACATTTTTATTAACATTTGATATATTTTAATAATAATAATAATAATAATAATAATAAAGAATTTATTTGTTTCTCTATTATACATTTAAAGTTCTAATTTTCCCTCTAAGTACTTGGAGTACTTTTAGGGAAATTAAGTACTGCTGAATTTAAAATTCTGGTTAATATGTGTAAGTAAGTGGTACCTACACTTGAACAAAAATTATAATACTTTCTTGAGTTATTAATTGTAATATTTTCAATTTCCTTAAAATATGGTATGCAATTAAATAACAATTTTTTTTTTCTCAAAAAAAAAATAAAAATAAAAACTACTGCCTCTTAATTTTCATCTCATTTACAAAAGACCATGAAATGTTGGGTTTTACTTAAATTAGTAGGTACTTCTATCTATTCCTTTCATATTCTTAACAGTAATATTTTAGAGTTGTAGATTATAGTAATACCTCTGTAATTTCCAGTGATGACTGAAGGCGTGTTACAAGCTCTTGTACTGGTGCATGATACAGGATTCACGAGAATGTACCATGACAATAAATTTACTATCTAAAATAATACAAAAGACAAGGAATCTTGTCAGACAAGTTTAAAAAAGGCAATACATTTAGATAGTATGTCAGTTAATTCTGACTTCAGAATTATCAGTTTATGGCATTGACATTTTTAACTTTATCGATCTATATTATGAAACCAAAAACCACAAAATTAATTAATATAGGTAGATGTATAAAATTGTCAATGTGATAGAGGAAACAAAAATTACTGTGCAGTCTAATGAGAGGGACAATTTCAGTAACTCAAACATTCTTAAAAGATATATCAAGTGATTTAATTGATATTTTCACATTATTAAATGCAGAAGTTTCAACTGACAACACTCTTTGAACTTTCTTGGTAATAAATTGTTTTTAATGTCAAATAACTTTGGAACTAAATGGTAAAATTTCTTAAAATGTAATCAGAAATAATGACTTACCCCTTTATTGTAGGGAGCTTCCAACATGGCTTCTACATCAAAATCTTCTGCCATTATATTGAACCTAAAACAGGAAAAACAAGATAGGTAGGTAACTTGAATTCTATGAACCAATATTCTTTTTAAATATTCAAAAAACATTAATAACAAGCTTCCTTAATATATGTAATAGGGGAAAACAAACAAATTATGTTGTCATGGCAACACCTATGTTTTTCTCAATATTGATTGAGGTTAAAAGTAAAATGTTTGTAAAAAAAAAAAAAAAAAATAGGGTACTATTATTTCATATTATAACTAGCCATGTTATGGCTAGGCCTGCTGCATGTTAACCAAGGCATGGCTGTGCTGGTGAAGGAAAAATATCTGGTGCATCATCAGTAGTTAAATTAATATGTTTATCTCTCACTTCATAATTATGCCATCAATATACAAATAGACATTATAAAATACACAAATTTAAGCCATCAGTTATACCCAAATATGTTCTATGATTAAACACTTTATACAGAGTCCGCAAAAAAAAGAGCCACTGAAAATATCTCAAGAACGGATTTAAGTTTTGAAAAATACTAAAACACATGTACCATTACATCACAAAAACCATAGTGTAACACTTATGTCACACAAGACAATACCAAGTACACTATTTAAACCATGTTTCAATGAAAGAAACACAGAGGTTTGATCTAACCTATCACATTGGTATGGGGTATGGTTAGGGTGACCATACGTCCTGCTTTTGGTGGGACGGTCCCACTTTGGAGTCATTGGTCCCACTGTCCTGAGAGATCTCTTTGGGGCTCTAAAATGTCCCACTTTTGACTGAAACCATGAAAGTGTCCCACTTTTTACTTTCCTAATTTTTTTATAAAGAAATATTTAATTATTACCTAATGCATACTTTGTAAGTCCACACACACTCACACATATACACACATAGCACAATTTTGTCTAAAGTTCCTTACTCTACAGGTTAAAATTGTACCAATACTCCTACTATGCATTTATGTTGTAGTCCAGTCAACGGGTGGTTTTGACAAGAAAGAATTACAATTTTTTTTTTCAATGGTTCTATATTTATTGACCGCTGATTCCGAATCTGCAGTTTGCGAACAAAATTTTGATGAGCTACCTCAGAAGTGCTGCTTTTGGACACTTTTTTTGTTGGAGGTACCAGTGTGTGCCGCCAAAAAAAGGCGTACTGTTTGAATCGTTTTATAATGGTTTTGCAACATATTAAATCAATGTAAATTTTTCATTCCTTGAGTGCATGTTTAATGTTATTTTGCATTGGTTTTTCTTCCCCCCCTGAAAAGTCTACAAAGAGTCACTCAGAAAGAATGCTCTCAAAGCCAAAAAAAAATAGATAAAATCTTAAAAAAATCATTTTCCACTGGGTTGCTATAGACATTACCTCTAGCTACTTGGTGCCCTCACGGGGCTGAGTGAGCCACAAAAACATCCAAACCACAAAACAAATTATTGCCCCTGCCATATTTGAACCCAGGTCTTCTGCATACAAGACTAGTGCAGTGACCATTTAGCCATGGGAGCTAGTCTACACTGTTAAATAGACTCCAGAAACCCCCCCCCCTAAAACGCGAAAATGGGCTGTGGCCTCCTTTGGCCCCAAAAAAATTTGGTCACCCTAGGGGTGAGATAACCTACTTTATTATGAAGAATACCTAACAAGTACTGTATTTTATTTATACAGTAATAACATTTCATTTTTACAGTGAAAACATGCTTTTTCTTCTTACTTTTATGTATTAGGTCTTGAGAATTATAATTCCATAAGAAGTACACTGTGTTTGTAACAATAATAGAGCACAGAAGGTTTGAAATCACCACTACTTGTGTAACATTAATGTTACACACAAGGTTTGAACTTTTTCTCTTTGTGTAACAATTATATCACACAAGACAGTTGAAGTGTTAAAAGTGAACTATTTGGTTTTTGCAGTTCATGGAAGTGTGATAAGTAAAAAAACCCAAAGTCCAACACCCAGAGTTTTTGGATGGATTATGCAGGTTCTCTCCTTATGATAAAATAATGCAATTTACCTGTTAGTGTTCTCACTACAGTCTGAAAAGCTGACTCAGTTGATTTGTATTCTGCAATCTAAACCTGCAACTCTTGAACAGCACTCCAAGCTATAATGGTTGAAGGACAAAAATATCGGAGGTGAATCTGCAATAAGATGAAATGGATATAGAAAGAAAATAGGTACTTCCACAAATTTTATTGATAAACGAAATAGAAATTTTCACTGAAAACTAGCATGGAAGGTAAGAAGGTAATCTTGATTTTATTGAATGTGGTAAAGTAAAGTTGAGAAATAAAAAGTCTCTTCAAGAAAATCGTCAGTCAAAATACTAAAACAAAATGGCTTCCATCAGCCATCTTGTAAAATGTGTTAAAATCAAACGACTTTCTATTACAATTTGGAATTCATACTCATTGATATACATAATTATTAGTTCTTTAAAAAACACTTTCATCAAACATTTATTGAATCATTTGCTGTTATATGATAAAAAAATTAAGAAATTACAGACATATAAGCTTACCAAAGTTTCCGATCAATGTCTAACCTCAGATATTATATGGATTCTTCGACACCCATCACTGTCATATTTTCCAAACTTTAGTCCGTAAACTCCGTATCGCTGTTGCCAATTGACCAATTTATTTTATCAAATTAATTTGTGGGTCTGCGGGAATTTTCAAATATTCAATAGATAAAGCTCTGAAGTCTGAAGAAAGAACTATATAGATAATGAAAAAGCCAGAGTCGATGACCCGTTGAATGCACCGGTTCTCATAGGATCACCGAAGTTAAGCAATGTCCAGCGAGGTGAAGACTTCGTGATCCTGGCATTCCGGCCCAACCCAGGCTGGGTGAGGTCAATGTGGGTAGCAGGTTTGTAAGTTCCCTGCAAACGAGAGGGGAAATAATACCAAGATAAAGGCTAAAATAGCTATCTTCAGTTAATAGAACTTGGTGCCCAATCATAATCATAGGCACACACACTAAATTATGAAAATGTGAATGCATTAGCCAGCATCAAAGGTGCGTTGGCTATTGTATTATTTGGTTCTCGTAGGATCACCGAAGATATGCAATGTTCAGCAAAGTGAAGACTTTGTGATACTGGCATTCCGGCCGAACCCAGGCTGGGTGAGGTTAATGTGGGCAGCAACTTAGTGAGTTTCCTGCCAATGGAGGGTAACACTTGGCAGCATATTGAAATAGTTTGATTAAAACCCCTGTTAATAATAACATTAATGTATTTTTAAGTTTTTTTCTGACAAATCATACTTAAATATTCCTGATTCTCAATTTAAATTCAATAATTCAATCATGATTATTTAATAATAATTTAATGCCATTGAAGTTATATTATTATTGTTAACTCATTGCAAACTATTAATATAGAAAACAATGTAACATTCTCATCTCAACAATGTTATCACATTTATTCAATGACACCTAGCAGAAAACACTCTCGAAGTTCTAGTTACAAAAGAGATCTAGCCCATGATGTCCAGAAAGATAAGATTGTGAAACCAGTGGATGTTGATGATAAAATGGCACGTGGCAACAGATCTGGACACCACAAGAGCGGAGGTAGTAGAAGTAGTCATAGGAAGTATGGAATGAAAGATATAGGACAAGTATCATCAAGTAGAAGTAAGCAAGGAGAAAATGATTCAGAGAGAGGTAAGACCGTATATCATAAAAATAATTTATGGAGCCTAAAAGTTAACAGTTCCATAGCAAAAGCTTATTACTGTAAATTTCAGCTAAAATGAGGTATAATTCTTTTTCTAATTTGTTTTCAGAAGATTGATTCATCTACACAAAATGAAAAAAAAAAAAAAAAACACTCAGGAGTTCAAATTTTAGGTTCTTTCTTGTTTCCTCAGAATCTTCAGCATCAATTGAATGTGTGTCTTGAAGAATGATCTATGTTACAAATTTTGGAAACGATATTCATTTAAAAATAATGATCTGAGAGGTGTTTAGAATACATAGCCTCAATTTTTTTGTAAAATGTCTGCATGTAGTGTCCTGTAACCATTTTTCTAAAAAAATTAAAGTTATGTATCCTAAACCTTTCTTGGATCATTATTTTCTAGTAAATCAATCTCCAGAATTTGTAAAATAGATCGTTTTTTGAGATACCCATTCAATTATCTTTTAAACCTGGATTTGGAACTTGGGCTAGCTCAAGCTGAATAAGTAATACTAAGTAGAAATACACAACTCTCTCTTACTGAAAATTAAAATGAAAATCAGTCACTCAAAAGTAAAAAAAAAAAAAAAAAAACAGAGTGGTGGAATTGAACTTTTGTAACTAGGACAACTGCACAATGCACTACTGCTTGAGCCACAACTGCATATTCTTTGTAGATATTTTTGTACTATATGAAACTACCCTACACTGCCTACTGCAGGTATACAGACACATGAGCACACAAAACCAAAGATTAGCTCTTTTGATAACCTTAGGTGTTAACATAGCATGCTAATATTCAATGATTTTGAATTACCTGACTACTCTTTACACATGATATTTATAGTACAAGCTTTGCCCTCTATCAGAAGCTAGATCTGGAACCAAATAAATACAAAATGACAAAGGATCTTCATGTATTTAGAGCAAGGAGACATTTTATCAAATTAGTGAACTAGTGAGAATTCATGTCCTGTAGTTGTGGCTTGCATAGTAGGTACCTACTACATTATATTGTACATACATTAGTGAAGATTCTTGGAACAAAAATAACTGCTATAACAGAAAAAGCTAGAGCCCACAATTTCCTCTTGCAAAAGATCAGCATAGACATCCAGAGAGGAAACATGGGTTCTGTCATTGGTACAATGCCCAAGTCCCTATCAATCTATGGTTGAGATATTTTACTTGTAATAATTTAATGTAATAAATGTTGCTTTTGCACTGTTTTTGATTATACATACATACTGTAATAATTCATGTAGATGTTAAAATAGCATATTTACCAGTCAAGTACCAATACATTTTGAGATTTTTATTATTATTATTTCAAAATGAAAATAAAGATGTACACTTAAAATATTTTAGCTTGATGGCTTGGACTAGTGCAGTTAGCTTAACTAGTCTGGAGAGTATGCAAATGCTACTCACCAATATTCAATACTTTAAGCTGTTTTCATACAGAATTTTACCTAATGAGCCTTCTGTACAGTAGAGAAAATTACGTACTTACACTGACTTGCTAAAAAATCTGACCACTTACCATTTTTCCAATTCAGTTTTCATGTTTGTCTTAATCTCAATGTGATATCACAATTTCTCACACTTGCTTTATTAAATCTTTGTTAAACTAAGGACTCAAACCACCTAGTTCTGGTTACAAGTCTGTCACCTTAACATATAAAGTGTAAATATTGTGAATATTTACAGATATATTTCTTTTACCAAGTAAAGCCACAGCTTGGTCAAAGCTCCACTGGCCCAACCACAACATGGCTAGTATTACTATAATTATCTTTCTAAATATTTCAGGTGGCAATAGTGCTGCTCCTGTGGATGATTTCAAGTCTTTGTTAAAGAAAATTCTAAAATCAGATAATGACGCAGCAATGATGGAAGCCTACACTACCCAACTAAGTGTAAGTGTACATTGTGAAATTCCTTCAGCTAAATCTATGCATAAATTTGTGGGTGGAAAACAATGGGGGCCTTGCACTTTTTATTGGCTCTATCAAAAGAGTGCATTGTAATGATTTCTATGGTCTTTTTTTTTCTAAGCCCAGGAACCTTGTTAAATTTTATAGCAAACATTGGAAATTAAAAAAAAAGAAAATAATATTTAAATGCTAGGTTTTGTTCCCACCATTAAACAGTTTGGACAGTGGCTCAATATGAGTTCTCTTTCTGTGAAAGCAATATGAGGGGGTACAGCTACTCTTATGCCACTTACATTAGGGACTTCTTGATACCAAATATGTATATAAATACGAAAAAGGTCTGAAGCCCAGAACATGATGAAATCTTTGGTAGAAAACCATGCCCCATAAGAAAGAACATGTAGACTGAAAAATCCAACTCAGTAAATATAACATCAAAGTTACAAATCATTTTTTTCTCCAATAGTGCAACATTTAGGCCTTTTGCATTTGTTTGTGCTTTTGATGGCGGAAATGGCCTTTACTGGTATACTTACAATAGAATCAGACATTGTCTAAATATTTTTTTTTTTCAGTAGCAAGTCTCATTGCCAAAACCAAGATGTGTTTACCAAAATTTTTTTGTATAAAATTTAAATCTGAAAATTAAATACACTGCCAATTATGGACACAATACTTCCTCGTGATTAGTTCACATTGTAGGTAAACATGTGGCAATTTTGAGATTTTATACTATATCACTTGTATCTCCAAAACAGCTTAACCGTTTTTTTTTTTTTTTTTTCTCAAAATTGTTTTAAATGGTAGAATACCATTTTTCCTACATTCTTGTTGGCCATCAACTTCTCTCATCCAATGAGGGTTCCGTACATACAAACTCCAGGCACGGACTCGTGTGATGACTCACGCGTACGGAAATGAACGCATTTCAGAGGTTATTTGTCCACCATTTTAATGGAAAAAATCGCAGAAAGTTCATTTTTTTGCATTGTATGCTACTAATTTTCTTCTTTTATTTAAAAAAAAGAGAAAAAAAGGGAGTCAAATTTAAATTTCTGGACTTTTAGTTTTTTGAAAATGAAAAAAAGTTTATGACCAATTTAAGGACCAATGACTTCCTTAAAAAATAAAAGCAAGTACATCGAATTAAAGAAGAGAACTTTACCTATTTTTTGACATTTTTAGTTTTTTTACAACGTTTACCGGGTGCCCGTAATGACTTCTGCAACCTGGACCTATTTTCTTCTAAAAACCATGTGTTTTCGGGACTCGAACCAAGGAATATTTTTTTTCTTTTTACTAGTGATACGAACTTGCTTTGCATGTTTTGAATGTAAAATATAAAAATATACATTCCGTTTAAAATTCGGGAGAAACGGACATGTGCCCCCCTGAAAACGACCTTTGGGGCGGTGGGCGTGGGTTCAAAATATTTTCCCATAAAACTTAAGACTTCATATTGGGGACCAATTTTTTGTTTCAAGATCCTAACTCAAACCGTTCTCGAAAAAAAGATAGTGGCTGGGTGGTTTCGATCACCCTGTATACTTTCGTTTGAGCATATTTTCAATTTTCCTGCAATATTGAATGTATCTATTTACTTTTGTTCTGTTTTCAGAAAGCATTTTGTGATCCTGGTAATTCCCGTTACTTAAAACGGTCCTATGATATCATCCTAGAACCTTTGTGTGACATATTTTACATGGATTGTAGTTATGTTATAAAGGATTATGTAATGCAATCAGTTTCTCAGTTGATTTATAATTTGGATTCAGATATCACAGAGTAAGATATTTTATTTTAATGTACATTTGACAGAGACCAAACATGTTTCAAGATAATCTACTTGATCTTTTCAATCTATCTTTTTTTGTTCTTTTATCATATCACTCTGGACAGGGTAGGTAATATTAGTTTTTGTTATTAAAAACACATCAAACACCAATGTGTCTGAATTTCTTTAGTTATTTTAGAAACAGTATTGATAAATAAATCATTTTCCATAAATTTTAACACCTTAAAATTATACAAACAATATTTTATATTTTTCCAGGCATAGCAAAAATAGGTCTAAAGAAATGAACTCGTTCGATTTTTTTTTTATGAATTCAAACAATTATTTCTACATAAATGTAGGAATTTCACGTTTTGAGGAAACACTATTGTTTTATCATGCCAAAAATTGGAAAAAAAAGTTTGATAAAGAAAGATATTGGTATGTGGAAGGAAACAAAGAATCAAAATATATGTATGTAGTAATGTAGTTGCTGTGCTGTAACTAGATTGTAACTTAAAGTAACTAGATTTTTTATTAGTTATATAATAATATAAATAAATATATAAGTGTTTTTATTTGTGATATGGTATATCACAATTTTAGTGGGTAGTGCAGAATTAATCTTTTAGCATCCCAATATCTTATTTTGTCCATAATTCCGCCACTGGTTTGATTCTTAGATTAAAGCAGCCATCTTTTCTCGCGAAGTATGAGTAGCTAAGTTCCGTGTGGCTCTCGGCTAAAATAAGACCACGGGTTCCCCTGTCGTAAAAGGCGATTAACAGGACCATCTCTCAGAAGCTATTGAAAAGTTTTAAAAGAAAGAGATCTTTATAAAACTCTCAGGAGCTTCTGGAAAGCGGTTGGAATGGCTGCTCAAACAATGCTTTAATCCACAAGAATCTTAAGCTACATTAATAGCTTTGATCTCTTTTAGAGTTACAGGGGCATGTCACAAAAGATCTATCTAAGGTCGCAGTGACAGTGAGCTTTCGTAGATTCCATCATTTTTTTTTTACCTTCCATCCATCGCTACAACACAAGATCTCATTTACTTCATATTCCATCTCATCGCACCGATTTTATGGGTAAATCTTTTGTGGTCAATTCTATTAGGCTCTGGAATCAGTTACCAGATGATCTGAAATTAATACAAAACCGTTTATCTTTCAAGATTCATTCAAAGGAATACTTACTAAATGGATGATAATGTTTGTTGCTATCAATACTTCTTCTTTTATACATTGATATATATATTGTACATAACTACTAAACCTTCTTTTTTATGTCCTTCTCCCTGTCTTTTCTTTACCCCCCCCCCTCCCCCCCCCCCCCCTTCCTGCGTTTAATTTCTTCTTCTTCTTTTTTTTCTTCTTCTTCTTCTTCGTCATAATATTGTAAATACATGTTTTATTTTATTATTATTTTTTTGTTTTTTTTTTTTTGTATCCGGGGTTGAGTGGCAGAGAATGCCTAAGGCATTAACTTCGACCCGGATTACAATACATTGTACATTTAAATTTATTATTATTTTTTTTTTTCCCCATATCTTATTTTGTAAATACCTATTGTTCATTTTTTATCTTTGTAATTTATTGTTGTATTTATTGTATAAAAAATAAAGTGTAAAAAAATAAAAATAAAACAGCCCTACTTATATCAATACCAAACCCAATGAGTAGCTAATGTAGCCATATACCTACGTTTAGGTCTACACCAATCGGCCACAGTGACTACATTTTTTTTTATCATTACTTATCACTCCATTAAATGTTATTATTTTTATTAGTAATTACAATACAGGTAGATAGACTTGCCCATACCCCAATAACATTATAACTACTTGGTTACTCAGATAGACGAGGAAAAATCCATGCATTGGGTTGCATCCGAACCACAGATCACGGATCCATGCTCTAGATTGTTAACATGACAAGTCTAGCGCCGTAACCACATCCTACCAATACTTGGTACTCGATATCTCATCTCATCTTGTCTCTATCTCACCAATAATCAAATGAAATTATTTCTTTTTCAGGTTCTACAACTGGCTTCTAAACAATTTTCCTGAGAAAAATGAAATCATGATGCACCTGCTCGGAGCTGTTGTTGAATTTATTCAGGTTATACTTATTTTTTTGGCTAGGATTTAAGACTGGTCCAAATGTCATGGTCTAGGGAGGTATTACTTTGCGGGGAAAGACCGACTTAGTGTGTCTTACTGGCGTTTCGGTCACGTCTTAACACTTAGACGACCGGCATGGTTTTTTGTGAATTCTTGTGGGACCGGCGATAATACGGCTCTCCGACATTGTGTACCACCGGTGGTACACCCGGTCCATTCCGTACGAACGTGCGTGTACCACCGGTGGTACACCCGGTCGTCTAAGTGTTAAAGTTTGGTAAATAACGTTATTGTACCGCATGTGATCATTTTTGCTCAACAAACAGGCGAAATTTCTTGCGAATGTAAGAAAAACTGGCCATACATGTACTTACACATTACCCAATGGCCATGATCTCGTCAAAAACGTACAACAATCGAAGCGACCTCTTGACCTGTGGGAAAAACAGGGTTGTCCATAACTTTTTAACAAAGCAAAATACTCCACTGCAACTTCAGCATATTTGATGAGGTGCTGGACCTATCCTTAAAATATTTACATCTATTCCTGGGACACCCTGTAGAGAACTCAAGGGATCAGAATTTTTTTCTCATATATCTAGGTTTCTCTTAGAAAGATGATAAAATATTCCCATATAGAGAGGTCAATTTGACCTGGAAATTATTCTCTTATATCCAGCTTCGACTGTACTATTATTTTATGTCGAAGCTTAACATTGTATCAAAAAAAAGAAAAAATCCAAGATGTTGAAATTCTTATCTCCCTCACAGATGGAGTACAAGCTCACCTCACACTTCCACTGCGTGAGTGTCTTGCCTCCGACACAGACAGGACGGGTGGCTGCCACTCTGTCTGACCTCGCTGTCATGGTGCTGCAGATAGGAGAGCACACAGAAGATGTGGACATCGTCACCAAGTGTATCACTCTTATTGAGTTCATCCATGCTATTGACGGTACCATTTTGCCTCAGTACTTTCACGTGAGTCCTAATTAGTAACGTAGTACAACGGATTTAGATCCCTCTGTCTTATCCCAGTGTCCTTCTAAAAGGACACCTAAAATTGCTCAGAAAACCCCCCCCCCCCCTTCGTTTTTTTGTTGTTTGGAGAACCTGTTTTTCCACTGTCCTTTTAAAAGGACGCCTCCTCCTGGCGGAACAGCTCATCTTAAAGCGACAGTTTTTTTATATATTTGATATCAAGAAGCAAAGCTGAATCCAGATATCTAAAAAAACGAAGAAAAAAAATCTTCAAAAAAATTCATGGGAAGATCTGGGTTAAGGTGAAAGAAGAGTTCATTACCTAGCTATTCATTTCTACCAAAGTGTTAACTTTCTATCAAAACGCAACACAGGTTTCGTATCTCGGTATTATTGATAATCGCGGTCACTATTGGTATTCGCTGGGTGATCAAACCTCACAGGAACTTATTTTATATATCATATGTATATTTTTTATACAGTCTTTTTTATTTCACCGAGAAATACTTGCTACTCTGGAGATTTGTGATCTGTTTTGTAGTATGCCTCCCTCTGATGGAAAAGTGACTCGGTCTTGCATTCACATCACTGCTTAGGTTATATTATAGTAAGTCGGCTATTTGGAAATAAGATTTGTTCAAACTAGGACAGTAATTATTTGATTTAATTGTAATCAGTTTAATTTTCAACCTCTTCTTATCCCTCAGGACATGGTTGACATTCTCGTCGGCTGGTGTTTTGACATTTCTCAGCCCAAAGGTCTCACCCGTTTGGTTCACAAGACTCTATCCTCCTTCAGCACCTGCTGGGGATCAAACCTTGACTTTGCCATAACTCTCATAACACAGCTTCTCGAAGACACAGCCTCCAGTATACAAGATTACCTGGCAGACATCAGTCGAGTGCAGGCGTGTGACAAAGCTTTAGCCTGTCTCAAGACTCAAGCTCTTCTCTTGGAATGTATTCGACATACTATAGGGGAGACAAGCAAGGAATTTCTCCATGATGTGCTGAACAAAATAGCGTCCTTTGGTAAGGATACATTTGTATTAGTTCGTTTGCTCATAGCACTGTCAAAAATAGTACTTCCGATAATTTCTAATATTAGAAATCAGAGCAACTTTAGTTTTGTGTCGGTCTGTTATAAACATTCCTTGTAACACGTAAAGCTCAGAAACTACTGAAGGGATTTCACCGAACTTTTGTACACTTATAGGAGACGTTTTGTATAGGTATGGTCACATTTTAAGTTTATCAACTTCGCACTGGCGGTTCTTAGAAATAGATAACATTCGCCTGACCTCTAACTTTTTACTTAAACGCTTATATCTCGTGAACCCGTACATTTAATTTTAATAAAAAATTGTATGTAATGTATGTGCATATTAGTTTTTTAATCATTTAAGGTTGAGCTACTTTATTAAGAAACTTACTGATAATAAGGATTTTATACAATCAAGAAATCTGGTGCGACACCAAACGACTTTCCTGTTTTTCATAATTGGCAGTGTATTTTTTAGTGGCCAGGAAACTTTCAAGCCTACTACCCACAGAACCTCACCCAGTCTGAGCTGAGCTGAAATAGCCACCATCACGGTGGATCGAACCTGGGGGTCACAAACAAAATATTCACCTTGCTGGACGTTGCTTGATCTTTCAGCGATATTTAACGCGGCTTGCGAACCTTGGCTAAAACTCATTGCTAATTTTATTAGATATTTTAAAGCTGTTGAAATTTCTCCATTACCCGCAGGTTTACAACTGGTCCAGTGTTACTTCAGCGAGGAGATTCTCATCACTATCAATAACATCTGTTCTGTGCTGCTCTCTACTCTACATAGGTTCAACTACTTCAGCACCAACCACAACATTCTCTTCATTCTCATCAACTATGAAATCTCCATGTGCTCCTACTACTCGCTGTCTTGTTTTGAATCAATGCTGTTATTCATATCAATGGTAAATGATCATCTGTACAAACCTGTAACATAAATGCTGTCTTGTTTTGAATCAATGCTGTATTTCATATCAATGGTAAGATCATCTGTACAACCTGTAACATAAATGCTGTCTTGTTTTGAATCAATGCTGTATTTCATATCAATGGTAAGCTCATCTGTACAACCTGTAACATAAATCACTCAGTTAGAACAACCTATAACTTCCAGAAAGCAATTTTAATACCACAACATGTGACGCCGGTGTATTCGATGCAAGTAAAATACACTGCCTATGATGGACACAATAAGTACTTCTCCTATTTGGTTACATTGTATACCCTTCACAGTTTTGAGATTTTATACTAAATCATTTATCTCCAAAACCGCTTAACCGATTTCTTCAATTTCCATATAGTTTTTTTTTTGCGTTTTTTCTACATTCTAGATTCTACAAAAAATTGTGTATCGGCAAGTCGTAGACCTTATTTTTGCACTTTTTGGTTTTTTCTTAAATATCAGAGCTAAATCATATTTATTTTAATAGTCAAATGCATTATGTAAAAACTAATACGCATATACTGCAAAATTTCATCAAAATCGGGTTGTACCGTTCACGAGATATAAGCATATAAGTAAAAAGTTAGTGGTCAGGCGCATGATCATTATCACCAAGAATCCGCAGTGCAAGTTGATTAATAAAAATGGGACATCTACCTATATGTTACAAAATTTTGTCGAGAATTCCGGTCAGCAGTTTCTGAAGATTTGTCGTTACAAGGAATGTATTTAACAGGACACAACACAAACCAAATTGCTAAGTAGGTTATGAAACGTCGAGATAATGAAAAAATTAAAATTGTAGCAAAAAATATTATTTATTTTTACAAATACGAACACCCAATGCTTCCGATTTCTAATATAGGACATTATCGGAAGTAATAATGCTCAACAGTTGGAGAGTAAGGATGTCAGAAAGCTATGGATTATAGTATTACTGTGGATGTGAAAGGTGTAAGGAAACACGGTACTTGAAAAAACTGCCGATTTCACGAGTATGCATGAACCATTGCATATCAAAATTTTGTTTCCCTTTTTGCTACCTTAGTTTTAAATTGTCCATTTTTCAGGTTGTAAAAGAGGCCAGCGGTAATCTCAGTATAGAGCTGATTCATACCCTCCTAGGACCCCAATCTAAAATTCTGAGCTTGCGCACAACCTGTTCTGAATCCTTGCACAATGCCATAGTTCATATGTACGCAAGTCTGCTGAGTCTCAAAAATATTCCTATCCTTCAGGAAGTTTATAGGTGAGCCTTGAAAGATCAATTGACTCTGACTTTGACTGTTTTACGGACTTTTCATGCCGAAAACAGACTCAATATGTATTTTTTTCTCATCATATATTTTTAATTTCCATTACCCATGAGATTTTGAAAAGAATGTATTAGTAATCTTTTTAATATGAACAAAGGATGCCATACTCTCTGAAAGAATATTTATTGTAGCTATTTGTTTCAACCAGTTGTGGAATTACGTGAAAATGATATGAGAGTTTGTTGTTGTAACGGTGGCGTGGCTTACTCCAGAACTCGGCGCTCGCCGGCAGAATTGATTTACGCGAGTAATAATTATTTCATGAGGAAGTGTCATCTAGTGAGTCTAATATACATGCTGTTTATGGTTCCCCAGCCAGGATAGGAGTCTATTGTTCTACCCACAAAACTAAAATGACATCACAATTATAATTCTTTTCTTCAGACTTGTCCTAGGAGATCTAGAAAGGTCCTACGTAATTCTTGTGCCCTCCATACCAGAGTTTGTATCCAACAATCCTATGCTGAGCATGAAGTACACACCTCAGAGTGCATTGATTATTTCTCTATTCCTGTTCAAATGTATTTCTACGCTAGGTAAGTTTTAGAGCTTTGTCATGATCCGTAAGGTCTGAACGTAAAAACTACTACATTATGAATCTTGATAGTTAAATTAACATATTTGTGTTAATCGTGATGTCATAATTACTCAAACTTACTGCTGAATTTTTTACCGAAATTGGTACTCGAACCACCGAAACCCAGGTTCCAAGTATTCCGCCTTAATGATTAAGTTACTGAGGTCGGTGAATTTTTTGTTGATATTGATAATATTACTCTCTGTAAAAGAACACTCAAACGGCTCAAACAACAATAGCATGATCTCCTATTAAAAATTAAATATAACAATTTTTTTTATTGCAACAATTCAGTTATTATTATTTGTGTATACCTGAACAACATACAGTAATTAATAATGACTGTAAAATTAAACAGGGAGAAGACCAGTGTCTCGCCAGAGGACTATAAACAGTGAACAGACTTGCCAACCCTTACAAGCCAGGTTAGCTTGCAGTTTCCTAAGGGTTTAATGGCTATAAAGAAAAGTCCAAGGCCTCATGATGGTTGATCGAACATAGAAATATTGGTTCAGGACGAGCCAACTTTGAAATAAAGTTGGCTCGTCACTCTCCCCTCCAGCTATAGCCAAACTGACTACCAGAAACAACAACTGAAAGTAGTAATTATTTACATTGTAGGTACTTTCTTGTAGTACAGTTGTAGTAATGTAGTACTTTCATTCTAATTTAATTTTTTTTTTTTCTTATTTAATTTTTTCATTTTTCCTTTTCAGCTTTTTTTTTAAATAAACATGGTTTTTTATATATATTAAATTGTAAAATATTTATCCTATAAAATATATAAGACCTGTTGTTTGACTGCTGGAGTAAAGAGACTTTTCAGTCTTACCTCGGCAGTATAAAAAAAATACCGAAAGTTGATTTTCTACTTGCAGGTAACGCCAGCAACTCTCTGATTGGTATGTGGGTACTGCAGCCCTCGGTGCTGGAACTACTCGTGGTGCATCTGCAGCCTGACAATCCGGAGGTCGTGGCTAACCCTGTTCTCCATCACGCCCTGCTTCGCCTCTGCCATGCTCACTGCTCCAGGTAACTGGCTGGAGAGTACGTTCGAGAGAACGAGAGTACTACTCTTCAGTCTCATGCTTGCAGGATAAACAGAGTATTGTATTGTAATAGTGTAGCACAATTGCACATATTAGAGAATAGAAGGTTCATTAGTACCTTATCATTGCCCAAATTTTAGCTTAAATTCCCACATAAGACACGTGTATTAATTTACGGCCTTCATAACAATCATAACCCATTCACTCAAATGATAATATTTCTCTCGTAGAGGAAAACATGATCAAGGGCTAGTCACTAAAGGATTGAGCAACAAAATTAGCTTCTATAAGAACTTACACGAGTAAATGTATTTTCATTAAAATTTCAGGTACCACAACTTCGTATCCAGTAGCTCTCTGATTGGCAAGACAGACTTTCAAGGCCTGGAAAACTCACACAAACCCACGTCATTAAATCTGGGCATTATAGTAGCTCTTTTGACAAGACTCTTGAAACTGGTTAGTAAGAGCTCAGATTCGTTTTGAACATTTACTTCAGCATTTTGTAAGATCTAAAGGGATTTATAAAAATTGGGCCAAGGTGGACGAACGTTCTCATTAAATCGCAAAATTATTTTTCTCACTTACCTTTAAGCACTGTATTTCATAGACATTTTCTTATATAAAGTGTTTTAGAATCATTTACATGAAAATTGTCAAATGTAAAAATGTTTAATAATTCTATAATTTTGGTTGTAATTCCAGAGAAAAGTTGGCATTCAAAATCAAAAACTCATTACAACATGGCTGATGGAAGTGATCACTCAATGCCAACCCTACCTGACCACTCTCATTGCAACCCCCGTCTTTGTGAATCTTTTAGAAAGTCTGATCCAGTATGACAAACTGAACCACACAGCCAATGAGGACATTGTCCTTTGCTTGAAACATCTTTTGCCCAACAGAGCCATTGTAAAAAGTATTACAAGAAATGACTTGATCGAAGATCTCACGGAAAGTTATCTGTGTTCCTTCTACAAGACGTGTTGTTCTTCCCGCGATTCAGAATTCCATGGTAATATTTTAAACAAGTCAGTATTTTATAGTTTCAATTTCATTCTTATTACTCTAATGTTTTCTTTTCTGTATTTTAGAAACATAATTGGTGTTAATTCTCACAACAAAGAGGTATGTCAATTGAAAGATAAATCAAAGCGCAGGATTAGTTCAGTGGTAAGATACTCGCTGTCAATGCGGAAGGCAAGCGACGAAATCCCATAGCCGAAAAACAAAAAATATATAAAAAATTGGTTACAGTTGTTTGTAGTAAGAGATATCTTCCGGTGCGCTCGTGATACCATCCAAGTCCTAACCTCGCTGCACGCTGACTTCAGTAACGAGAACTGGTGTATTCAACGTGTCGTCAACGCTGGCTTATATGAAATTCACCTATTCCTAAGTAGGTATATATTTTTCAGGGAAAAAAATCATATGTAAAGGGTCATGTCTTGGATTTATATGTAGTAGGGTTAGGAATAAAACATGTTGGGCTATATTGCGGTGATAGGAAAAGTATAATTGTCATGCGGAAGGTCCCGGCTTCGAATCCCAAAGCCGACAAAAAAATTGGTTACAGTTGTTTGTAAGGCATATCTTCCGGTACGATCATATTTACTTCGCACCTAGATTGGAAGTATTGTGTCACTTCTCGCCCATAAGAGGGACGAATACTACGTACGGGATGAACAAGATACAACGCCGACCATAGGCGTCTACAGTAATCAACTTCGCACTAGCAGATCTTGGAGATAGAGACCATGCGCCTGACCACCCGCCGATCTTAACCCCGTTCATTTGAAATAAGTAAATATGAAACGTCGTATTATATTTACTAAAGATTACTTTCGCCTTTGATTGCAGGCAATTTACTTCAGCTGCTTCCCCTCTCTCTTGTATATAAAAAACTATTCGAGGTCTGCAGCAAAGGAAACAGCACACGGCTTGCTCGTTTCCACATGAACGAGGTTACGTTCATGTCCAAGTTTTCTCACGGAGAAATGAGCGGATTCTGCTTTCGATCCTACATGCGGTGCTTGCTGCTGGAGGACCAGGAGCTGAACTTTGATTGGCTGCGGAGTCTGTACCACCTGTGCGCCCTCTCGGGAGGCCCCGCCCATCTGGACGCTGTGGACAATTCCCTCTTGTTCTGGGCTACTTTCGCCAGTGCCCAATACTGTGTGACCAATCGACTGAGAACGCCACTAGGTAGACTTCAACTAGATTAAAATTATCTTTTCAGTCTTAAGGTTGCAATGCACTCCTCTCAATGAGACCTTTAAAATAATATGCCACACGACATAACATTCAATTTAAGATTTTAAAGTTGATCCATGCCCAGCCTGACTGGGGTTGTGTAGGCAAAGATTTTTTTTGCTAAAAATTAATCCTCCAAAAAATAAATAAATACTGGTTTTTGGGTTTTTTGATATTTTGAGTCGTTTCCGAGAGACAAAGGCCTGCGTGAGACTTTATGGAAGCTCTGTTCTCTCGAGGCCTTGTTTTCTCTGAAGTTCAACTGAAATATATTTTTGTTGTTGTTATTTAAATATTTTTATTTTTATCGAAAAATATAATTACTCGGTCCTGGGACTCTCTAAAGCTAATTAAATTAAAGATGATATTGTTTGGTTGTTGCAGGCAAACCTCCCGATACCCTGACTACATTTGACTCGAGCATGAAGCTGCTGGCGCGAGACATCATGTCCTCTTCCTCGGAGTCCTACTGTCTGCGGCGCATCCGGCTCGTGCTAGACCTGATGGAGCAGCTGGACAAGAGCATTGTGAACGCGAGTGATGGCACAGCGGCCGCCCTGGTGGCTCCCAGCAAGAGTGTCCGCTGCTTCTTCTCCACCAACAAGAGCACCTGCAGCGAGTGGCTGCACCGCCTCCGCAACACGCTCATGTGTGTGTCTCTGCATGCAGGCATGGCCTCCAGTGCTGCCAGGCATGGCATGGCCTTGCTGCAGGAACTAGGCGCGGCAGGACACACCAACAGCATGGACTTGGAAACAGGAGTTCTCTACCTGAGCGTGGCGCTACTGCGCCTGCGCGACGCAGACGGTATTCACGGCCTGGCCATGTGGTGCCGCAACGTAGCGCGTGTGAGCCCCGCCTACCTCAAGTGTCTGGAGGCTCAGGCTGCGGACAAGTGGGAGGCCGGGGGGGAGGAGCTACTCCAGGTGCTCACCCAAGAGGAGGGGAAATACCCAGAGGTCACCAGACGTCTGCTATCGGACCAACTCGTAGCGTGCTACCTGGCCGTCGAGGATTGGGATAGTCTCGGTGCCTGGTTATCAACAGAAAGGAGTAAGAAGTATAGTCACTGGAGTGAAAAAGATATTGACATGATGAAGCGGATTGACAGAGAAGAATATACAAGTGCAAGAGAACTAGCAGAGTGGCAGTGCGCGCATGAAGACATGCAGTCTGTACCGTACTACTACAAACTGGAGCACGTGAAGCATGCTCTTGTGAAATATCTTGTACACAAATCAGGAACCAACGCTATACCTACCTGTTGCACTCAGCAAGTAGAACAATGCCGTGACATCTGTCTCTTCTATGTGAAGGAAAGCATGAGGAACGTCCCATGTGAGTTGCTGGAGGACTCTTTCCTCTGCTACTACATGGCCCAATGCTTACTCAACAATACTGAACTCTGCTTTGAAACCAATGAAGAGGAGGCGAGCTTGAGCTCAAGGTTGCTCACTCAGATCCTCTGGTGGAAAGAAACAATGCAAGGAATTGCACGATGCTCCCACACAGATACATTACCAACAGCTGTGGATACTATCCAGAACAGTAAACTCTACTTGTCCGTTGCGAAAACTGCCAGGAAAGAAGGCAATATCAAACTTGCCAGTAGGAAAATGAACAAATATATAAACAAGATTTGTCCTCTAGGAGTAGAGGGCCAGACGTCTAGTCTCACAGAATATGTCACACATTTTAATTCTAACGCATATGTGATTGTCAACAGTTTAGACAAAGTTAAAGCTTTTAAGGAAATAACAAAGCTTTACTACGGTTACTACTCAAAAGAAACCGGAATTGAACTTTGCACGAATGTGATTCGACAGCTTTCACAATACATTGCTCTGGAGAATATAGATCAAGTCAAAGAAATTAACGCCCGTCTTCTATTGAGACTTACTCATTGGTTGAATGTTAATGAGGCTCCCAGTATTTCTCTTTGGAATATGTTGAACGCTACACGCAGTACTCACACCTCTAGAGTGAGCGAGAAGAGTGTTGCTTTCATTATGTCTTGTGGTATGACTGACATGGAATACACGATCTACAATCTCATACAGGAATCAATCCAGCAATGTCCCGAGCTATCCAAGTCCTGGCATTCTTTAGGAAACTGGAGCTATCGGAGAGGTAAGGATTGAGGCAGTTTTTTTTTTTTTTTTTTTTTTTTTTTTTTTTTTTAACAATTATTTACAAAGCCATAACTATTTTAAAGAAATTCCGTAGTTCTAGCTGACTATTTGACTATAATCAGTAAATAATAGTAAAGTTATATTTTATCTGCCTTAGCTAGCTTACAATTATATGAATATGAGTTAGAAAGGCTAAAAATATTTTATGTTTGTTGAGACTATTTATTGATACTGTATTGAATATTCCAAAAATGATTTCTCTCTATAAATATTGTTTATTCTGTTCATTCCCCAAGATATGTCCCCTTTTTGTCTGATGAATTTTAAAGTTATTTGTTTTCATTTCCGCATACTCTTTGTCTTTGTCGTTAACATAATGCACCCCTCATATTTTTAGGCTGGGAAATAGTCCGCAAGCCCAACACTCATCTTCTGACCAATGGAGATCGTGCTATCATCGACTCAAATCTACCGGGTGGTGTCACAGAAAGAGCGGCTGTGTACAAAATATTGAGTACTACCAAGCCTATCAACTATGAAGAAGATTTGGACTCAGGTACATGAATGAAACAATTGAAACATTGATTCGTTATTTCTAATACCGTATCACGATAGGGAATTTTGAAGTACTTTTGGATTAAGGGGTCTGTATGCTCCTGAAAAACAATATTTTGAATCCGTTTCCTAGACATTTTTTCGGGTACTGAATGATTTAGCTTTCGGTATAATTTTCTCTATGTTTATCCATCTACTCTACGATGAAAAAATACATTTACATTCATAATCAACAGAACTCCGAAACAATTAGACCAACAGACTCTGAATAGAGTTCCCTTTGGGTATAGGATCCAAATAGGACACCAGCCACGGGCAAAAACCTAAAGGCAAAAATGTGCTGGGTTTTAAGATAGTACCTCCTATACCTATACCTGTTCTGTCTTTAGTTCTATTATGAAATAGTTCTAAATAATGGACGCAGCAGTACGCATTACATAGGAATTTCTCTTAGAAAATACCTCTAGCCTAATGTAATGTAATAACTACCCATGTAATGTTATAATTGGATAATTTAATGAATAAACTACCTATTTGGTCATATAAAGTAAAAAAAAAACACCTTTCTCAATTGTAACCGAAGGGTGTGCGATGCTTGCCTCCTCAGGTTCCGTCACCACAGGCGACGGGCTGGAGGCTCAGCTGCGCGCCTGTGCCATCTTCACGCACGCACAGCTCCCCGCTATCGTGGACGTGTGGAAGCGAGCCCACGCCCGCGTCCTGGGCTACTATCGCCTCTGCTCAGAGTCCTACTTCCAGTATCTTACACTCTGCGAGAACAACAATCTAGGACCTGGTGAGACATTTTCATCTTGTTGCATAAAAATTCCAATTAAATTTTAAGACATATTTTTAAAATTGTCAGTTTTAAGTGCATAATTTCAACAAAATGTACACATACACCATACACTACACACTGGACACGGAAGGAGCCCAGAACACTGGTTCTGGGCGTCCAAAGGGTTCACCCATATCAATCCTTCCACCACCATGACATCACACATGGACTCGGAAAGTAAGTCATTGGCGGGCGAAGAGTAAGGATTCGAAAATTAAGCATTTCTTGTGCAAATGTTTGTTGGGGTGGCAAAATTCCATTTCATAATTTAGTCTAACGGAAAAAGGCTCTTTAAAAGTAATAATAATAAAGTAATAACATCGCCTTATTTATACTACCCGATAAGGACTATTAAAGTCCCATTATTCCAGCAGTAAGCCCAAGACATATTATTATGTGGTAAAAATCCCAAATGGTAGGATAACTTGTCATGTCCCGGCTGGGTTTCGAACCCACGATCTCTGGAACTTGTGGATTCATAGAGTGCCGCCTTTACCACTGAGCTACCGAGTAATTTGTTTTTTGTTGGGAAAAAACACTAATTGGCGGGTCGAGATGTGGCTGCTAAGTCCAAGCTCATTTAGATGTAAGATCACTCGCAGCTGTTTGATTGGTGGAAATTGATCACGTGATCTTGAATCTACATGAGTCGGGACCTGGGAGCCGCATGAAGTCGCCTGTCTGTCTGTTCCAGGCCCGGTCACGGCGACACTGCGTCTGCTGCGCCTCCTCGCCAAGCACTCTCTGGAGCTGCGTGACGTCACGGAGCCAGGCCTCACCTCCACCCCTCCCCAGCCCTGGACCCCCATCATCCCCCAGCTGTGCTCGCGCCTGAGTCACCCCGAGCCCTATGTCCGCGCCTGTGTGTCTGACCTGCTGTGTCGCATCGCCCAGGGGGCGCCTCATCTCATCATATTCCCCGCCCTAGTCGGTATGTCAACACTGTATTGTCCGCACTCGTTGCAGCTTTCTGCCTTTGTAGAAGTACTTTTGACATCTTCAAAATGAGATCTTAGAAGCTAAATAAAATCTTAGAAGCCAAATAAAAATGGCTTAGGATGGGTCCTCTGTACACAAAAACAATATGAAAAATAAAACAAATTATTTATTTATTAATTGTATAATGCTTGGATGACGAGGTCTATGGTGCTTCTCTGACGAGGCAACAATAAAGAGGTCCTATATAAACTGTCAGCGTAATGGGACTCCCTGTTCAAAGCTGATAAAGCACTACTTTACTAAAGAAAGCACTATTATACTATACATGGATTTTCTTTAGTTTTTGAGCTGGATGATTGGTGATGAACTGATGATTGTCATATTCTTACACGCATACACAATACCACTTACCTTTTTTTAAAATGTGTGTGCATCTGTGCGCCTTAGTGAATGCTATAAATTCATTTCATACCAGACATATCTTTTGTTTTTATTTTATGCTAACCGCCTTTATCCCTTTCGCTTATGTTATCATTAATTACACCCCCTACTAGAATTACTTTCTATACAATATGATCAATTGATCACATTGTCTGCCTCTCCGACTAAACCCTATGGTTGTTCAATACAGTTCTCACTAGTTGTTGTTGTTGTTGTTGTTGTAGCCAGCTTGGCTACAGCTGGAGGGGTGAGTGATGGTCTCCAGCCAACTTTATTTCAAAGTTGGCTCGTCCTGAACCATATATTTCTATGTGCGATCAACCATCATGAGGACTTGTACTTTTCTTTATAAGCCATTAAACCCATAGGAAACTGCAAGCTAGCCTGGCTTGTAAGGGTTGACTAGTCTGTTCTCTGTTTATAGTCCTGTAGCGAGACACTGGTCTTCTCCCTGTTTAACGTCCCCCAGCCAGACTAGTGAGACCAGATTCTCACTAGTGAAAAATATTTCTATGTTCAGGTTCAGAGCCCGGCTACATCAAGGACACCGCCACAGCCTCTGCCTCCAAGCTGTTCATCAACACGGTCAAAGCTTCTGAGGAGGAAGACAGCCTGGATCTGGAAGACGAAACAGCTCAGGGCGGCCTCGCCACCAGCAGTGATCTGCTGGAGAATTGCTTCGCCGCCATGGTGGACAGCCTGGCTATCCAGAATGGCGAGGCCATCGCTCAGATCAAGATATTCGTGTCGGAGCTGCGACGCATCGCCCTGCTGTGGGATGAGCAGTGGCTGGGAGGACTCGAGCAACTCATCTCCAATATGATGAAACGTCTGGCCCAGGTGAACATTCTTCTTTTCCTTCTCCTAGAACTGTTTTCCTGAGAAGTAAAATAGTATATGAACAGAAAAATTATTGCCATAGGCAATAACCCCGCCCTTTAGTTAGGACTTATGTTTTTATATAATATTTTCTATTCTTTTTCATTTTTATTGTATATATTGTTTCCATTTTTTCCATTGTTAATATAATTATTTGCATGTACAATGTACATCATGTCCATTTATACCTAATGAAGCGTTGTATAATAATAATAAAAATTGTGAATGACAGTTTAAAGCGAACAAAAAAGTATAAAATCAAAATCTATATCGGAAAACCACGAAGTGTCTTTCGGAACAATCTAGAATACTTTTCTTCAATTTACCACGCTTTAACTTGGTAATAATAATAATATTGCCTTATTTATACTTCCCGATTAGGAATAATAAGTCCCGATTAGGAATAATAAGACCTCTGGAATCTCTGTATTCACAGAGTGCCGCCTTTACCACTGAGCTACCGGGACAGACAAGATAAGACTGTCGTTCACGCCAAAGGCACATTTATTCATTACACAGGTTCTCTTATTACTTATTACTGAGGAACTCTAATTTTCTGTTTCTATACCAGGTGGAGGCAGAGTGCAACAAGCTGGAAGTGAATCCTGTACTCAGTGAAGAAGAGAAGGTGTTCATAGTGGATGAGAAGTATCGCATTCTTCTCAAGTCTGTGCTCTTCTCATTGGAACAACTGTATGCTGCTACCGCGGGTAAGTCAAACCCACAGAGCAGGAGGATTAATACATTTAATTATTTTATGACCTTTTTAATTTTCGAAAAAAGGTACCCTTTCTTTATTTTTCTTATGGAATCTTATGGAAATATTAGAATACCTTATTCTTCTATCGTGGAAAATTAAAAATAGTCAATATTATATTATCTACATATATAATTTTATTATGTATAAATTATACGTCGGCCATGCCTCTGAAAACTTTGTCAGTCTCTGTTCCACAATCTCCAATTCTCCACAGTGTATTATAATGTAATTGGGTGTATGTCAAATTTCATTGTAATTGACATACATCTATTTTGTATTGCACTTAAAAATAAATAAATAAATTTAAAAAAAAAATTAATTAAAAATCTCTGTTCCATTGCAGGCCCTGCGGAAACTCCGCGTGAGGTCTGGTTTAAGGAAACCTACTCGGGGGACATCGAGACCCTCCTCTCCAAACTGAAATGTCCCGGGGTCCTGCAGCACCAAGAAGCGTACTCCCTGCTCAAGTCCCTGCAAGCCAAGCTAGCAGCCAGGGCTGGCAAGCGCTGTTCGTATGCGCTGAAGATGTCTGAGCTCTCGCCTGTGCTGGCGGGCTGGCGAGACACGCGTGTGGCCATGCCTGGGGTCCCCTCCCTGGTCACCATAGCCAGGGTCAAGGAGCAGGTCATCATCCTGCCCACCAAGACCAAACCCAAGAAACTAGTCTTCCTCGGCTCGGATGGAAAGAACTACACTTATCTGTTTAAAGGTGATAAATAAAAACTTGCACATTGTATAATATTATTATGAATAGTTAACTAGGTATGTTTTGTATAGTTACCTACGTTATCTAAAAATAAATTTAATGTTCCATACTTCCAAATTTTTGTGAATTTTTTTTTAATTTGTGATTTGCAAAGAACTACCTCATTCGAATATTTATCTCTAATGTATCAGAAGAGTGTATCTCGTATATGACAGATTTGAGTGAATGTCTCGTATATGACAGATTTGAGGAATTTCCTAGATTGTCCTTTTGTTTTTGATGCTACAACTTGAGCGGATGCTTCGATTTCAATGAAATTTGTCAATTATGTTTATTGGGGTTCTAAAAATCGCTGTATATTTTCTGGGCCTTTTTGTGGTTTTCAAAAGTGATTTTTCTCAGATTATCGAATAATACAGGGCTCTCACTAACATTAGCTTTAAAATTGCAGCAATCAGATAAAAAATTACTACAACCTCACATAATTTAATTATTATAAACAAAAAGTGTATTTTAATGTTGTGTGATCCCTTCTCATCCTCAGGGCTGGAAGACCTCCACCTGGATGAGCGCATCATGCAGTTCCTGCAGATCTCCAACACCATGCTAAGCTCCCACACGTACAGGGCCCGCCACTACCCTGTCATCCCCCTGGGGCCCCGGGGCGGGCTCATCTCCTGGGTGGAACACGTCACCCCCCTGTTCTCTCTCTACAAGCGGTGGCAGCAGCGTCAGGTCCCGCCCAAGGCGCCCGTCCCCCGCCCCAGCGAGCTGTTCTACGGGAAGCTGACGCCCCTGCTACGGGAGCGCAACATCTCCCCTGAGGCCCGCAAGCTGTGGCCCCTGGATATCCTGCGGCAGGTCCTGCAGGAGCTCATGCAGAGCACGCCGGACCACCTGCTCGCCACAGAGCTCTGGTGCCACAGCAAGGACGCGGGGGCCTGGTGGCAGAGCAGCCGCCGCTACACAGACTCCCTGGCGCTCAACTCCGTCATCGGCTACATCATAGGCCTGGGGGACAGACACCTGGACAACGTGCTGGTGGATCTGCACTCGGGGGAGGTGGTGCACATAGACTACAACGTGTGCTTTGAGAAGGGCAAAACGCTGCGGGTGCCGGAGAAAGTGCCCTTCCGTCTAACACCTAACCTTGTGAAAGCGCTCGGTCTATGTGGCGTGGAGGGAGGGTTCAAGAGATCCTGCGAGTATGTTCTGAAGGTGATGAAGAAAGGAAGAGAAACGTTTCTCACGCTGCTGGAAGCTTTCATCTATGATCCTCTGGTGGACTGGACCTCGAGCCATGACACGGGGCTGCCGCCGTACACCGTGAGATGTGGCAACGTGGCCAGTGCGAGGGCCACGAGGAAACTACTGGAGAAGGAGTACAGTGTTGCCATGTTCCAGCTGCGGCGGCAAGAGATCGGTTGGGAGTGGACAGTGAACAGAGATAGACTGGTGGCAACAATGCAAGATATACGGGATGCCTTGCAGGAGTACCTGAGCGAAGACAGCGCTCAGAAGAAGTTGGAAGCCAAGTTGCATGAGCGACACCTGCAGAATGCTTACATCAATGAAGCCAGAACAGATGCAAACCATGCATTCTACTCTCTGCCTGGCAGATACAAGCAGGTCATGGAAGCAAGGAGATGCAAAGTGAATGTCTTGAACACACTGCAAGAGAAGGTGGAGGATTGTGATAAGCAACTGTCTCAATATAAACAGGCTATGCTTTGTCTGCTGGGTAAGTACATGATGCCACATATTTATTAATCGATTCATACAATACATTTAATTACGTGCGGGTCAGTATAACCCTCACTGAGGCAGGTGTGAAATACTATGCAAGGGAAATACCGGTGGCGTAGTCACCTATAAACCAGTAGTTTGTAGAAGATAAACCAGTAGTTTATCTATCTCAATAGTTCAAACACATTTTCTTTTTCCAATTGAGTATGTATGGAAAGGTTCAAAAGTGAACGCAAATTTCTATTTCAATTTATCTTCATATTTCACGTCAGAAGAAAATTAACCCATTTCAGAAAGTTTTCAAAATTGTCGGAAATTAATTAACAAAAAATAAAAATGTGTGTTTACCCGTTAACGATGAGGATTTATTTGAAATTATATTCGTTTGTTTATATGCGTTTGCTAAACAAGGATGATATTTATGAAATTGTTGCGGCTGCATACTTGATGTGTGGAATTCTGTAAGCTAGGAAGATACTCTTGGCTTGGAATCATATCAGTCACTTTCATTTCATGCTATTCGTCTCATTCTAATTGAGGCCAGCCTTGAGAATATATTACTCAAGCCTTGAGAATATGAATTCAGCTGCAAGTGAAATATTTGTAATGTTAATTATACCCGAACTAATGTTCACTAAATGGTTCTGATTCTGTTGTATCTAAAACGGGGAGATGGGTTTTTTTAGTGGGTGGATATCCCACAGTACTCAACGAAGTGTCTTTAAATTTTTTACCTTTACATCCGACCTCAGTAGCTTGATCGATAAGGCGGCGGACTTGTAACCTGGAGGTCGGTGGTTCAAGTCCCGGTTTCAGCATAGATTTAGTTAAGCGAGTTTGAGTAGTTGTGATATCACGAAAGTGATTAACACAAATATGATAACTTTTTTTTTTACCTTTACCCCCCCCCCCCCCAAAATTTAACTATACTGTCTACACCCCCAGGACAATGGCTAGATGATATGAAGCGAGCCTCCGCCTCCCCAGGTCCTCCCCCTGTCAAGTATTTGATCTGATCAAGGAGTTCCTACAGAACGCCGGGCAGAACCCTCTGGTCACTCAGTGCTGCCAGTTCGAACAGGAGATGAGTGAGGTAATGATGTTGTTGTTTTTTTTAAAGCTTTATTAGAAGGACAAAGTACAAATGGTAACAGTATAAAATTAAGAAAAGTAAAGAAGAAGAAGAAGAAAAAAAAAAAAAAAAAAAAAAAAACAAACAAATGACAAAATAAATAAGTAAAAAAAGAAAATAACAATAATGTCCTACCTAAAGGGCAGGGTTATTGCCTGTGGCAATCTCTTCCACCCAACCCTTACGTTGTTGTCACCAGCTTGACTACAACGGGGGGAGTGAAGGTCTCCCGCCAACTTTCAACATTTTTGAACCACGTATTTCTATGTGCGATGGGTAATAATAAGTGAGGTAATAATAATAATAATATCGCCTTATTTATTGTGCCCAACTAGGACTAATGAGGCCCATTATTTCCGCAGTAAGCCCAAGATGTATTATTGTATAGTCAAAATCCCAAATGAGCGGTAACTTGTTACGTCCCGCCTGGTTTTCGAACCCGCGACCTCTGGATTACCAGACAGACGCCTTGACCACTGAGCTACCGGGACAGACTGCCTGCCCCATGAGTTTTTTTTTTCAACGTTGGATTCAATAAGAATTTCATACTCGCCAAGACGTTGAAGTAAGTTATTACGTATATTGTGTTGAATCAATTTATTGAATCCAATGTTGAACAAAGAAATTCCAATTTCCTGAGAAAAGAAGTTCCCTACTTGCGACAGCTAATCTGATTTGAATGTACAATCTAAAGTTATTTGAACTGACAATCTCATCGTGTTAATTAAAAGTCAGGGTACTTATTCAAATGATAATTTGATTCTGCTAAAACCACAAAACATTATTAAGAACGACAAAAGAATAAACGAAACTTGAATGATTAAAACAGTAACAGGACTACAGGAGCTATAGAGAAACACAAATGTTTCTAACTAGAGAACCATCATGATTTAAAAGATGAAACTTGAAATTTAGACAGTTTTCAGAAATTTAAAATGATTTTCAAAAAACCTTAACCTCTTCCTTCCCAAGCGTTTTTATCATTTGTAGTGGTACCTGTCCGATGTGCATCCAAATGCACATTCGCAATATACTCGTAGGGTTTGTAATGGTATCTTTCCAAGGTGCATTCAAATGCACAAACACTTTTCTGAACTCATGTTGATTTTAATCTTTAATGTGAACGGATCTACCACAGAGGTTTTTTCAAAGGAAGGAGAACTCTGTGCGTTATTATAGGCGGGACAATTTTGTCTTGGTATGATAGCATTACCAAAAAAATGTGCATTCAGATGCACATTGGGAAGGAAGAGGTTAAAAGAAAAATTTATTTATTTATTTCTAACGCCGAGCTCAACTTAAATTTCCTTCCGAAAATAAATTAATAAGTTTTTCTTTTTTTGAATCTCGTACAACCATTGTTTCCTCAGGCGTACTCTGCGCATCATAGACTGCGCATAGGTTGCATAGACATCCTTAGCAAGTATGGCACCATATCCGCTCTGTACCCCGCCTCCTATATAAACGTGCACAGGAGCACTAGCTACAAGCGGTGGTGTCAAACTTTGATATGTTCCTTGGACAAGTGAGTAGATAAAACGAGACGAAATCTTTTTCTTCTTCCTATGTATGATTTAATTTTGGTAGTGAAATTTGTGATCGTGAAAGCTAAGGGGGTCGCACTGTGGTACAAAATTGAAAAAGGGCCGGTTGATATTTTTTTCTCATTAAAATATATCGAGTGGGGTATTAAATGAAAGGTCTTGATGTCCTCAATATAGATCATATAGATGTGACATTTATAATGCGATATTAGAATCTATGTGAGGTTTACAGTTCACAGAACTACTACTAATGATAATACTCTTTAGTGGAAGGTAACCGCCAGGCAAGGTTAATGCTTAAAGCATTTTCTACCACCTACCTAACCCTGAGAGTCTTATTATTCTGTGGTCATATACTCAAATAAAATTCATGCACTGTGTGGGATTCGAACCAACGGATCCCAATGCTACCTGGATTACAAGACTAGCGCATTAACCACTTGACTACCAATGCACAGTTAATATTTTACAGTAGTCACCGTGTCCGAGTGGTATAGCGCACTTGGCTTGCACCCACAGTGACCTGGGTTCGAATCCCAAACGTTGTCGAATTTTTTCGGCTCTTTACTTTGAATGTTTGTGGTTCACCCATCTCGTGAGGAAAAATGAGTGGCCGCTTTAATGTGAACAACGACCAGTGGCGGAATTTTGAGCAAATGATGTACAAGTGTATAAAACACGTCAAGGCGCGTTGAACACACAAGTATAATTTTTTTTTTTTTGAAGCTCCTGGAAGCTAAGACAAGTATTAAAACAAAGAACACATATTTATTTATACATAGAATAGAATATAGAATAAAAATATAATTGTATTTCTCAATAAGAGTTTACAAAGAGGTTGGGATGCAGGTTATTTAAACATAATTCTAAAATTACATAATAAATTTTTAAAAAACAATTACTTCATGCTATTATTTTGCAGTGCCACATAATTTTTTCCCCCCCTTTTTTTTCTTCTTTTTCCTTTCTATTTATATATATTTTACAGATACACAGAAATCAAGTCAGAGTTTTCTTCGCTCTACTCACCTCCTCCGCCGGACTCCATGGTGTGTCATCAGTGTGTTACCTTCTCGCGGAATCTACTCCGAGTCCTGGAGGCTCAACGAGAGAAGGAGAGAGACAGAGCCGCCACTAGTCCTCTTGTGTCCAGTGAAGAGATCTACCTGCGAGATTCTGAACAAGGGTGAGATACAAGTACTGTTCCACCGAAAGTCACCCTTCATTACAAGTACTGACTTTCGCATCTTAATATATAAATGTCAAAGTCACTGACTGACTGACTGATCATCGCTCTACAGCCCAAACCGTAATACCTAGCGAGCTGAAATTTTGACACAACATTCCTTGCATACTGAATACGTGCAATAAGAAAGGATTTTGCAAAAGTCCAAACCGTTCCATAGATAGAGCCCTAAAAGTGCACTTTTAGAGGGTGGCGAAGCACGGGTTAACTGCTAGTTAATAATAAAACACAATAACCTTATCTTACCAAGTGGCACTACAGCCTGATGTGAGCCTTGGCCTCCTCAACAATACGCCTCCAAACATTTCTGTTCTTCACCCAATTTCCCCATCCTTTCACTTTCATTGTTTTCAGTTCACTTTGAACTTGGTCCATCCATCTAAGGCGTGGTCTTCCTTTCTTTCTTGGGTTGTATAATTTGGCATTTAATATTTTTTTTGGGCATTCTTTCTTCTTCCATTCGTTGGATGTGGCCAAACCATCTGAGTCTCTGGGCTTTGATGAATTTGGCGATATCTTCATAATTATACAACACAATACTCTAATAAAATTTATAATGAATGAATAATTTTAGTTATTGTTATGAAACATTTTCGAACAATATTTACATTGAATATTTACATAGAAATTGAAATTAATCAAACAAAACTTGATCAAGGGTAGTGCTGATGACTATGGCATTATCTTCCATCGCATTATTTATACTGCACGACTAGGACTTATAAGTCCCGGACTAAGTGTCCCTTAACTTTTACAGCCTAAAGAAAGTCTCATTTATTAGTGTTTATTCATCATTTGAAGTGTAGATGGTGGCACCAGTAGGGTCAAAAAATCCATTTAACATTCCCCTAATTTTTAATAATAATTCTTCTTTTGCTCAGTCTTATCCTGCGCAGGGTCGACGTTTCTGGTCAGTCTCTTCCAGTCCAATCGATTTTGGATCGATCGAAATAATAATTACCATTTAGTACTAATTAGTTATTATTTTCAGGTTACGAGAGTTCAGTGTGCGGGCACCCATTGCAGTGGAGAGTGCGATAGTTACTGCCCTGTGTGCGCTCAACAAGAAACTCCTCCTGCTGGAGTGTGCCGCTAAGAGTAAGTACATGTCACAAGAACAAGAGACCTATACTATACTGGGTCTCTTAGTGTGACAAGTCTGTGTAAAACAGTTTCACTTTAATATTTCTTATCCTATATGCTATATCTTATATTATGTAACTATGTAATGTAAAAGAAATGTACAATAAAACACATTATTATTATTATTTGATTTGTTTTGTGTGGTAATCAATGGACTTGAATGGGAGACCATTCAAAATCGAACTCTCGTGATGTTGGCTTGTCCTGGGTCATCCCATGATGGGCGTGGTTAATTTAGGTTGGTTATTTCCCCCCAGCGAAGGGAGAGTCTTGACATTACCTTAGTAGTTGATAATAACCCAACTATTGGTAAAAATTGAAATCTTGGGTGTTTATTTTGTTTCCAAACAATTTATTTAGTTGGGACATTTCATTTTTTTGCCAGGTGCCGCGGACTGCCTACAAGACATGACATCGCGGGACGGGGTTTGGTTCCTGGACGACATGTGCCTCACTGCTAGCATGGCTGTGAAGCTAGCTGCCTTACTGCCCAGTCCTCAGGACAGCATCCTGCAGAGAGTGCACTACCTGGAGAATCTCTACAGGGTCTACAGTGGACTGCAGGTGAGGTGATACACCGCAGGTTTAAGTTAGTGTACTTCTAATCGAGGGAGTGGATACCTATGTATATTTAACTGAACGTAGTGAGGTTCTGTTTTAACTTGGATATTTGGCTGGACGATTTGGCTTTCGTTTGTTTGTTCCGCGATAACTACGGACCAAATTCCTCAAAATTGATAAAATTTTGTATACATGTTTGTTGGGGTCCTAGAATTTTACCTTTTGTTTTTGGGCAGAATAAGGCCACTCGGGACCGCATGGGGATCGTTTTTGTGAAAATTAAAAAAAAAAAATATAAAGCAATACTCTTGAAATTTTGTAGAAAAAATAATATTTCATTTTATAAATGAAGTTTGGTGATCGTTTAAGAGGGGTCGGGAGTTATCGTGGAACAGACAGAAAAAAAACAAACAGACAGAAAAAAGAAAGCCAAATCGTCCAGTACCCAAGTAAAAACAACTTCGCTGCGTTCGGTTACCTATCCGAAATAACCGATTTTATGAGACAAATTCATGAGACATAGGTTATGAGTTCTCCATTACTTCTTCCTCAACTGTTACAAAATGTTAAATGAATCGTACACAAATGATTCGCGTTTGTTTTCAGACCCTGAACCACTCCTTCCTGTCCGTGATAATGCCGGGCGCCATCAAGAGCACTCTAGTGGAGGAGGGCTCCGTCCTAGGCATGATCGCCAGACTCAACGACATCATCTATGAAGCCGGCATGCCTCTCACAGAACTCATGAAACAGCTCCAGGCTCATCTGAGATTCACCATCATGGGAATGGCGGTATGTTTTTTTTTTAATGAATATTTATTTAAAGAGATGTCTGTAACATTCCGAGTCCTTGCCCCTGCGGTATGTTTACAATTTGTGTTTCATTTACACATTTTAAAATACTAGTAGTTCTCTGGACTGTAAATCTCACACTGATTCTATTATCGCAATATAAATGTCATATCAAGCATGAGAATATCGAGGCCTTTCATTCAATACCCCCCTCGATGGGTTTTAATTGAAAAATATCAACCGGCCCACTTTTGCTGTCTTTTTTCCTTTTTTGGTCACAGTGCGGCCCCCTTAACTTCAAAAATCACTAAACTTCAATTATAAAATGAAATATTTATTTCTAATATCTAATAGAAAAACTGGCCAAGTCAGAGGATAGTTGGCAGTTAAAAACATACAAAATGAGTAACTCAAAAAACGAGTTTTAATAAAAAGAAATGGTTGAGTACCAAGGTAACTTGGCCGCAAACAAGATATCACTACCGTCATTGGGGAAACTTTTTGGAAAAGCGCTCTGAACTTGGCCCATTTTTTCAACGGTAGTTTTTTTTGGGGTTGCTCGTTTTATTACCAACCCGAGTTGCTCGAACCATAAGGGGACGGACTAGTATCACAATTCACCGTGCACTGGTAGACAAGTGGTTAACGCTACCTGGTGGTCCAGGTAGCGTAGGAATCCGTTGGTTCGAGTACCACCCAATGCATGAGTTTTCCTCATTCATTTGAGTTGGTGACCACATAATAATTAACTCTGAGGGTTAGGTGGTAGAAAATGCTTTGACCATTAACCTCGCCTAGTGGTTACCTTCCACTAAAGAGTATTATTATTCTTTTTTTACTCTGTCTTATCCCGCTCAAGCAGGGTCGACGTTGTTCAACCTCATGGTTGAGGTTGATTGGTTTTGGCACATTTTTTTACGGCTGGATGTCCTTCCTAACGCCAACGTTTCTATTTAATTTAACGTCCTGGATTAGGACGGGGGTTTTACCCTCCATTCGCTGGGAATCGTACCAGCTACCCACATTAACCTCACCCAGCCTGGGTAGGGCCGGAAATGCCAGCCTCACGTGTTTGGATGGAACAGAATTTTCTTCGAAAAGTCTGCCCCAGCCGGAAGTTGAACTCGGGAACTCAGGACTACGGGCAGTAGTCACAACCATTACGCCACGGAGGCTGTAAAGAGTATTATTATTATAACTTTTTAAACTTATTTATTTACTCATTTCTCTCACAGTCCCCTCACGAGGCTTCTCTGGAAGCAGTGGCCTCCCTCAAGGAACGATACTCAAATCTATTGTCCTCCCAAGTTGACGCACAAGATGTGTCTCAAGGTCAGACGCTCCTCATGGGATTTAACAGCCTGTTCGAAAAGTTATGGGAGGACAGCAGTTGTTTTCTGTCCACTGTGGAGTCACCTTATACCTGGAAGAGTGTGGACTTTATCAAGGAAGCCAAGAGCTATATGGTAAGTATGAGCACTGACAGTAACCCTGCGCATCTCTTTTGGATGTTTTTTTCTTCTCTGATGGACAAAAATTATGAAACACAAAAATCTAGGATGCAAGTACTTTTTTAAGGTCATGCTAATCTAAATCTATTCTCCCTTTAGTCATTAAAACCACCCTAATGGGTACAAATGAAAATTCTAACTGTACAATATGGTACAAGCAAAGTACAAACGATTGCACTAACAAAAACAGTAAGATTCTACATGAGCTGGGCCAACTTATTTCACCTAGCTAATAATAATATCAAAAATGCATAAAATAATAATAATTTCTAATGGAAAACATGCTGTGTTCAGCAATTTATAAAAATACAATTAAATATAATTACATGATTGAAACCTTTGATTAAAAATCTAAAACTTCTCTTGAAATACTTCTGATGTGAAGTACTTTTTAGAAACGTATTACAAACAGGGTGGTTCCATTTCAGACCCCCTTGGACCGCCCCTGGTAGTGATAAAAAACAAAACTTAGAAGAAAATGTTTCCCCCTTGGTATAATCGTACACGTGTTTTAGCATTTTTCAAAACTAATCCATTGTCTAGAAATTTCTAGATACTTAAAAAAAACTAATTACTGCTTTAAAACTAACTTACTAACTGCCGAGGAATACAGGAAAGTCTAATTTTGGACTTGTACACTTGTAGGCACTATAAACATGTTAGAGTGAAATTGTTAACAAAGGAATATTACTATCCCTGCCTAGGCACCAGTGCTGGACGGCTCCCACCTGGCCATCCTCGCCGACATATTCCTACTCAAGCGGCTCCACTGCATGCACCAGTTCCTGGGCCTCTGTCTGAACTTCGCCCGAGGCTACAGGGGCGGGGCCAATGCCCCCACCACCGTCTACACGGACGCCCAGTTCCACAGACCTGTGCGCGCCTACATCGCGGACTTTGTGTCCAGGATACTGCTGGGCTGCTTCTCCCACAGCCTAGCTCTCACTGTGGTGTCCTCCCTGCAGCAGGCGGGGTTCAATGTCACTGGTAAGCCCTGTTTAATGTAATGTAATGTATTTTATTTGTGCATATTAAACAACATGTATGTACAGTTGTACACAATTAGGCATAAGAATAATATTAATACTAGGTAATTTAGACAAAAAAAAAAAAAAAAAAACTTAATGCTAGATGTATAAGAAACGTAAGTGGAAAAATTGAGAGTTTATAGTGACAGGCAGTCATGAAATGAAACTGATGAGGAATTACTCTCATACCTACTTAAATGGTATGAAGAAATAGTGTTCTTCATACCTACTGTTCCATCTGTATCAAGGTGTTTGACTGTGCTGAGTTTCTTTATTACTCATAATAATAATAACACTCTTTAATGGAAGATAACCACCAGGCGAGGTTAATGCTCAAAGCATTTTCTACCACCTAACCCTCAGAGTCTTATTATTATGTGGTCACAAACTCAAATGAATGAGGAAAAATTCATGCACTGGGCGGGATTTGAACCAACGGATCCCTACGCTACCTGGATTACCAGACTAGCGCGTTAACCACTTGACTACAACTGCACTCATACTTTATTATAAACAAGTAAAAGAAGATCACTGATATTAGAAAAAAATATTACTGTAAACTCTTGTTCAGAAACTTTCATTTGCATGGCTCATCATTATTTTAATCTTGATGAATTATAATAGAACAATTTCGTATAGAAATAGACAATGTCGAGCAAGGTTTACAAAACCCTCTAATTACTAGACAAATAAAAACTTTTCTATTACTATCTCCATACCATCGCTAACGATGACTCCATACCCTGTTAAGATAAAATTCAATTCCAGGAGAAATAGAGCAACGAGACATCGGTGCCGAGAGCAAGGTTCCTCTGGAAGGCCTCTGTCGTCAAGCTTCCGAGCTTCTGATCCGTCGCCACCGCATGACGCATAGCTCCCTCTCGCAGGCGGCAACCCTACTCTCTCACTACGAGACAGCCTGGCGCCACACGCAGCAAATGCAACGCTCCCGCTGTCTACTCGAGGTGGCGGGGGGGAGTGAGCAACGCCTCAGCGTGCAGTACACAGCACATCATTTTCTCCATGAAGACACGTTGAGTATCTGCTCGGCACAAGTGAAACCTTCACCTATTAGTAAGTTCTTTTCAACATCAACTGATTTCATAGGAATATATAATGTTGTTAAAATGGAGGACTTTCTGTATTGTGCCGAGAGGTTACGAGTATGAAAAGCACTACTTTTTGTCTCTAACATTTAGGTCATTCGAGAAAAGTGTACTTACATAATAGTGTATAGAATTTTTTAGCTTGAATTATAATTATTATAACTAAATATTTCCTAACTTCTAAGTGTTTCTAGTCATACGGATTGGTAATTTTAATAAGATCGGGAATAAATAATTGTGACATGACCCTTGCCATCAACCTTGCTTTCAATAAAGAATGACCGCGCCCATCATGCTTGATTCCAGATCGCGGCTCATTCATGCTGGAGCTGCGGAAGGCCGCCACAGGTCTGGCAACGTCGCAGTCTCGCATGTCTGACCTGAGAGATCAGCTGGACGCGCTAGTGGCAACACTGCAGCAGAGACTCAAGTGGGCCTCCGGGGCCAACCCTGCTCTTACCGAGGTAACCCTGTTAGTGCAGGACAGCGTCTAGTAGCATGTCTGGAAGCAGAAATCTGAGAAAGAAAAATCTTTAATATATCGTTGTCACTTCAAAAGGATAGTAAATAGAATGAAACGAAGACGATAAATGGAATGAACATAGCTGAATATTTATGTACCTCCTGTACTTGCCTTCCTGATGTGTGGTATTTTCTATTTTATTAAATTACATGTGTGGCTGTATGGAATGGCCTTGCCTACCAATGCCAAAAAAAAAAAAAAAAAAAAAAAAAATACATGTGAAGAACCTCTGGCCAAAAATAGAGGATGGACGGGACCATGTGAATTAGATGTGATTTCACATTTATTTGTTACAAAATAATTGGTTTTTTGAAATAACAAATGACAAGTTTTTATCGAAACATAGACTTTCTAAGGCGACAAAATAGATACAATTTATATTTACCGTCGCTTATAATCTAGTATTATCGCTTTTCGGAGCATTCTACGACGGTTTCACTTGATTCTAACCATCTCTTTAGTAAGTCTATTTCGTTTTACAGGTGACCAGCGCCTTTGAAGATGTCGTGAATGCTGAGAGGGAGAAGCTGACTGAAGATCTGAGAGTGGGTAGTACTCTGAGTGGTATCTGCCATTCCATACTGCAGCACGAGGCGTTACGCACTAGAACTTCGGAAGCCATATCCAATGATTCTAACTTCTTGCAGGTACGATATAATTATGTCTTAAATGTTGAAGAGTTTTTTGTACAAATAAACCTCCTTTTTTATACAAATAAACCACCAGTTTCATAAATTTTACTCTTTGGTTTACTTGGATATAATGGACTCGGATATAATAGAAAACTCTTTATAATAGAGAAAATCTCAGGTAATACAGAACTGGCTGTATTAGAAACCTGTTTATAATAGAATGTTGGCCCTCTCCCTGGGTTCTATTATATCCAGGTTCAAATTTTGTTCAGTTAAACTTAATATGAGATAAAAATAATAGAGAAATATGAGTATACAGGGTGTTCCATTATAAAGGACACACTTGAATATCGCGGAAACTAGTGAAGATAGAAGTGATCTGACGATAACGCGGGGTTAAGTGGCAGAGAATGCCTAAGGCATTAACTTTGCCCCGGATTACAATACATTGTACATTTAAATTTAAATATTTTTTTATTTTTTTCTATATCTTTTTTTTGTAAATATTGTTAATTTTTTTTTATCTTTGTTAATAATTTATTGTTGTTTGTATTGTAAAAATAATAAAGTGTAAATAAATAAAATAAATAAATGTGTTGACTTGGGCATGGACTCCTGGTTTCAGCTCCTGGAGCACACAGAGAAGGCCTTCAAGCTGGAGCGCAACCTCAGGGTGAGCATGACGGAGCTGGAGGCGGACCTGATGCAGCTGCTGCCAGGCTGTGGACAGGTGGACAGGGGGGTGGTGGACGCCGCGGAGGCAGCCGTCACCTGCAGCATGACCGAGATCATAGGTAATACACAAGGCCAGCCTCCGTGGCGTAACGGTTGTGACTACTGCCGTCGTCCAGAGATCCTGAGTTCGGTCCCCCATTCGGAGCAAACTTTTCACATAGAAAATTCTGTTCCCTCCGTACATGTGAGGCTGGCATTTCCGGCCCTACCCAGGCTGGGTGAGGTTAATGTGGGTCGCTGGTACGATTTCCAGCGAATGGAGGGTAAAACCCCTTCCTAATCCATGACGTAAAATCAAATAGAACCAAAACCAACCAACCTCATCCATGAGGTTGAACAACGTCGAACCTGCTTAAAGCGGGATGAGACACAGGAAAAGAAGAAGAAGAAGACACAAGGCTGGTATCCCATTCAGTGCAACACTCTTTCTTTAGGATCAAATAAGATCGAAACCCACTGACTTATAATAATAGTACCGAACTTAGTTGATCGATAAGGCGGCGGACTTGTAACCTGTAGGTCGGTGGTTCAAGTCCCGGTTTCAGCAAAGATTTAGTAAAGCGAGTTTGAGTAGATGTGACATCGCGAAAGTGATTAACACATGTATGATAACTAACTTAACATAATACTCTTTAGTGGAAGGTAACCACCAGGCGAGGTTAATGCTCAAAGCATTTTATACCACCTAACCCTCAGAGTCTTATTATTATGTGGTGACAAACTCAAATGAACGAGGAAAAATTCATGCACTGGATGGGATTCGAACCAACGGATCCCTACGCTACCTGAAACACCAGACTAGCGCGTTAACCACTTGACTAAAATTCGAGAAAAGTGTTGGTTGCACTCAGTGGGATCCGGGCTATATGGACTTGTAAAATGAGACTATAGGAAAGTATATCAGTCAGTCAGTGTGAACAGATTGTGTATGTGTTTTCATTGTGCTATTATGTCACACGTCACTAGATAATATGTTCTCCCACTATTTATCATGAGAAATTTTTATCTCAGTTGACTAACAGCCCCTGGTTTTCTTCCTCCAGGTGATATGGTGCCTCAGTCGTGTTTGTTTTCAACCCAGCTTGCTCAACTCACGCAGACACTGAGGGAACATGACATGATCTTCCATGAGATGAAACACCTGATGAAGACAATAGTCAAGGTAATTTTTTTTAAACGAATTGACGGGTATAAGTATAACCCATGTTTTGTAATGTATAATAAATTAATAAATGTGTGTTCTTTGTGCTATTATATCACTTTTTTAGTGCGAGTTTGACATAATTACAGGACTTTCTCGTTTCTATTATACTTTTTTGTACCATTTGCCCATAATTCAGCCACTGGTCGCTGCTCACATAAAAGTAGCCACTAATTGTCCTCACGAGGTATGAACGGACCCCGAAAATCCATTGAACAGAGTCAAAAATTCCGGCTCCGCTGGAATTCGAACCCAGGTCATCGTGCATGTAAGCCTCGCGTGCTACACCACTGGCAATGGTGACTACCTAGTACCTGTGTGTGTACATTTGATATTAACATATGGGTGACTGCGACTACGTAAATTTGTTATTTAAACATTCTTTTAAAGTTTTGTTTTTTTTTTATCTTAGTTTGAGGAGTACTCGGCTTGTAGCGCAAATGTAGACGAGTATGTACGAAGTGATCGCAGCCTAATGGAGTTGATCTCAAGTGTGGAGAGTATGTTAAGCACCGAGGAGCCTGGCGAGCAAATGAGTGGTGGCAAAGTGAGCAGAGTGCTCGAGCTTCTGGAGACAATCGAGCTCAAAACACGTGAGTCAACTAATGCTGTCCTATATGATTTTCTTCACCAGGTTCTCATCCCTTTGGTCATTGATACGATGTATTATTACGTGGTTTTCACAGAATAAAATCTTATATTATATAACACTAGCGGGCTGGGGCTGTCGCCCGCTTTGCGGGCCGAAGCATGGCCCGCAAAGCAAAAAAATCCTTTTTCGCCAATGGCAGTTGTTGTAGTGGGAATTTCGAAAAATCTTATTGCACATCTAGACTATAAGACAAAGCTACCTACCAAATTTCAGCTTCCTAGGACTTACCAGTTCGGAGAAACAGTGATGAATCAGTGAGTGAGTCAGTCAGTCAGTCAGTGAGTGAAACTCTCTTTTATAAGTATAGATTAGTTGATGTGTTGAGATTAACCAACCAATTTTATTGAATTAGCTAATCAGATCGAGAGCATTAAGCTCGCTCTCATTAAAGTATTACCTATGTTGTTCATACTTAACACAATATTAGCATCAAAGGCTACACCGTGTGCTTATCAATTATTACCTCGGATGCTTACTTTTTAAGTTTTTCTTGGTACCGAAAGTTCACTGCTGTGCAGACCTCTTTAAATACTGGGTTCGTTTAGATAGCTGTGATAGAAAACCCTCGCCAATATCTCACTATAAATATTTCACTTGATTAAGTCACAAAGGAAAACAACTAGTTAAATAGAGGTCCGTGAAGATAGCACCCGACATTGAAGCTAGAATTTTGTACCACCTACCATAATAATGTACTAATTATGTACTGTTAGGAACAACAAACCCCGAATTTTGTACTCCAACCGTAACCCCAGGAGAGCGGTTGAAACATGTCGGGTGCTAACTTCACGCTAGCACCCGACATTGAAGCTAGAATTTTGTACCACCTACCATAATAATGTACTAATTATGTACTGTTAGGAACAACAAACCCCGAATTTCGTACTCCAACCGTAACCCCAGGAGAGGGGTTGGAACATGTCGGGTGCTAACTTCACGATTTTAACCGATGGAGCTAGAATATTGTACCGCATACCAAAATAATCTCTGAATTATGTACTCCCAGGAACAACAAACCCCGAATTTTGTACTCCAACCGTAACGCCAGGAGAGAGGTTTTAACATCGAAAAACCCACCCCCCGCCTCGCCTATTGAAACGCAAATCAGATGCAGAACTGTATGGAACCCCGTGCCTCTCTCATTGCAACGAAGCGATGGGAGCAGAGGTGCGGGGGGACTCCACGTTGTTCTCATGAATTAAACCATAGGTTCTCAAACGGTGGTACTCGGGGCAGTTTCAGATGGTACGGGAAGCCATTTTCAAATGTACACAAAATATGATAAAATTTTGACCGTACACAAAGACCGTGAAAGATAATATATGTTTAACACTAGTAGTTAAGTTGATTTTTTGATGAAATTCAATATCAAGTCTCCACAAAAAAATAATAAAAGACCTACTACCCTTTGTTACCACATAATTATATGTGCGAATCTGGCTTTTCATGTTGTATTTGTAAAACACAAATATAGGAGTAAGTTAGAAGTGTCCTCTGACATTCGCGTTAAAATGAGTAACATTCAACCTGATTAGACCTACCGTAGATTTAGTAAAGCGAGTTTGAGTAGTTATGACATCACGAAAGTGATTAACACAAGTATGATAGGTAATAAAGTAACATTCAGCCTGATATTGATGCAATTGTTTCTGAGAAGAGTAGGTATATAATAAAATGTAATCTCACAGAATTTAGATAGAATTTAGATATAAAATGTAGACCTTTCCATTTTTTTTCGTCGCAGATAATTCAGATGCAGGCGTTGCTGACGAAGATAAACAATCGTTTATTGATGTGACGTTTATATTACGCTCACATTTCTTTGGTAGATATGTACCTACCTTATTTTTTACCTTCAGCTTCTTTGTGGAACTGTGTTAAGTACGATATTATGTAATAAGTTATCATATTTGTGCTATTCACTTTCGTGATGTCACAACTACTCAAACTCGCTTTACTCAATCTATGCTGAAACCGGGACTTGAACCACCGACCTCCGGGTTACAAGTCCGCCGCCTTATCGGTAATAACATAATGTCATACTCTGTATACCTATTACTGTTTACTTTTATAATAAATCATAAATCGCCTCTTTAATTTTCAATTTTATATTTACCTTTTTCCTAACAAACGGAACACTGTGAACTCAGATTTTCCAAACGTCGTGGGTTCGAATCCAAGTGAGGACATGACAAATACCTTCTGTTTGGAATTCTTATCACATGATCTTGGCTTGCTGCTGGGAAAATGAGACTTTAATAGTTCTAATTCGGCAGTATAAACAAGCCGATATTATTATTATTATTATTTATATAATTACATGCTATGATTAAGTAGTAGTCAAGGTGGCAGAGTGAGTTAGCGCGCTAGGCCAATACGCACGGTGACCTGGGTTCGATCCCCAGCGAGGTAGGATTTTTTCTGCTCTGTACTTAGATGTTCGGGGTCCACTCACATATATTACCTCGTGAGGAAAAATGTGTAGCTCTTTTGATGTAAAACAGCGACTGGTGGCGTAATTATAGGCAAAAAAATCGTACAAGATATTGTATATTAAAGTGGTAAAGTCCTCTGTAGCAAATAATAATAATTGCAACTTTACGGTTGCTAGATAAGGTTTATCTAGCTTTATTTGGGGGAGCGGTTCCTGTTTTTGACTTATCCGCCTCCCTGTTTTTGACTTTTTTTTGTTATCATCCTGTGTGTTTTCTGTGATCATGTTGTTACTTTCCTGCTAATTTAACCACAGGAACATACATTTAATTTGTATTCGTGTCTTTGTTTGTTGGGCAGTTTGAGTTAAGTCATTGTCTAGTCAGTGTTGTATATTGTATCCCCCAAAAATACACTTCGTGTGCAAAAAACACCAAGAAAATTAGAATCCTTCAAAATCAATTACCTTAAAACAATTGTCTAAAAAGGAACTGATATCAAATGAATGCCAAGTTCTTATAAACTGGAAATCATTTGCCAGGAAAGGAGTCTCAAGCACAGAAATCAAACTGAGGATTGGACATGACATTTCCCATTATTCTGCAATTTATTAACGCTTTTTAACATTAAAAAAACTTAAAAAAAAAAACTGCAGAATCTGAGTAAATCTGCCTATTTCTCTCTCTCTTCTCTCTTTCTATCTCTCTATCTCTCTCTTTCTATCTGTTTCTATTTCTATTTCTCTCTCTCTTCTCTCTTTCTATCTCTCTATCCCTCTCTTCTCTCTTTCTATCTCTATTTCTCTTTCTCTCTCTCTCTCTCTCTTCTCTCTTTCTTTCTCTCTCTCTCTTCTCTCTTTCTTTCTCTCTCTCTCTTCTCTCTTTCTATCTCTATTTCTCTTTCTCTCTTAGGTTCCCTGTGTTTCTTGGAAAAGATCCTGGAAAAATACTTAGAGTCAAAGATGAAAAAATATTGTACAGAAAACAATATAATTCCAAAATTCCAATTTGGATTCCAACCAAAAAAGAGTACGCTGACACTACTTGAAGACTTTTCAGGAATATTAAATAGCGCCCTTGACCAGAAAAAGTACGTCATAATCCTGTGGCTTGATCTCACGCGCGCTTTCGAAACAATCCCTCACGAGAACCTACTGAAAAAACTCCAAGACATAGGTATGAATAATTCCTTATTTAAAAATTTCTATGAAGGAAGAAAACAAGTTACGAAAGTAGGGGAAGTAATAAGTGAGGAGCTTTTGATTGAGGACGGCGTGGTGACCGGTGGCATAACCAGTCCTGGAAAATACAACTGCTACACGCATGACATCAAGTACCTACCGCTCAAGAGTCATCTACGCCAGTTCGCAGATGATTCCTGTATAATCTCAGTGGATGAAAGCCTAGAG